>CABFVX010002945.1:34277-44967 GCA_902151425.1 Timema shepardi | reverse complement strand
TTTGCAAGCGTTGTGGCTGCCGATTTCAAATGCAGATTCAGAACGATATTTTTCTAGGTATAGTTTAGTAGTAACAGACCGCATAACCACAATGAAAGTGGATAACATTGTTACCAGCTGCATGTTGCAGTTTGGTGATGTTGAGTAGTTATTTTGTATTTTTCTAGCCTAAATTGAGATTTTAAAATATAGTCACAATTTTTGTGAAGTAACAAGATGATTTTTGTGTAATATTTTGTCTTTGTGACTTGTACATATTTTTCCCGGACCAGCTTCCTCTAAATCTTACTTTTTAATAAGTTGACAGCACATTTTTTTGCGGACTAGTGTTTTTTTTACCGTTTTTTCCAAACAAAATGTAATTTTTGGTTTTCACTTCAATATGTTTAGTTTACCTGTTTCAAACATTGTCCTGAAAGTCTAGTTTTAACCCAACAAAGTCACCTTAAGTGGTAAAAACAACTTTTTTTTTAACGCTTTTGTCTTAATTCGATAATTTGTCGCAAAAATAGGATTTTTGTAATTCACCACTTATCCACCGCTTTTGGGAAACTTAAAAACGAAATTGGGATTTTTTATTCACCATAAAAGCAGGGCTCTGATGATGACCCTCAGATCGTGTTCCCATTTCTAGACGGACTGGTGTGTTGTTTTACTATTAATTGTGGTATGTTCTGCTCCCGTGCTTCGAGATTTCGAGGTGTGTAGTGTCACGAGCCTAACTCCTATGCAATTTGTTCAACACGCATGATTGAACAGCTTTGCTCTCCCGGCGCTGTACGCTGAAACTTTGAACACAGTTTAATAGTATTAGCATAGTCCTCCGGATATTGGTGTATATACACACACAGGGTGTTGTGAAACACATACCTAAAACTGCACATATAGTTTGTTTGAACCATCTATAATACAAAATCCCTGAACACTTATATCGGGAAAACTATGCTAATACCATTAAATTGTGTTGAAAGTTTCGGTGTACAGCAGCAGGAGAGCAAAGCTGTTCAAGCATGCGTGTACAACATATATATATATATACATACATACACTAAAAAGTAAAAATTAGTGTTAATGCAATCTTCCATACTTTAATATTTCACACCAAATAAAAATAAACTTGGGAATTTTGGTGTGATATATATGTGTGCATATATGTATAATATCCATGTATACATTATATATATATATACATTTAAACATCACACCAATATAATATACATATATATATATATATGCAATGCATATATATATCACACCAATATTCTCAATTTTATTTTTATTTGGTGTGAAATATTAAAATTTGGAAAATTACACTCATACTAATTTTCACTTTTGCGTTCAATTAAATATTATTTTAAGAAATGGTCTCCCGTAGCTCACAAATAATAGTATAACATTTTATTCATACTTTTAAAATGAAACACCATAACTGAGTGAATCATTTCAACTTTGTTTCAGAAATCTACAATCTTGGTAACATGGCAAAAAATAGTAGTTTATTTCACAGAATCCAAAGGAATATAATAATTATAGTTTGTTTTATCTGGAGACAACCAAACCAAACTCTATTAAAAATAGGTGACCTGGCTGTCTAGGGGTAAGGTGTTAGAGTTCTGTGCTGGGGGTCCGGGGTTCAATCCTCGCTCCCGGCACAGATTAATCTGATTACCAAACCCTTCCTTCACCTCTGACAAGACGTGTATTAATCACATCTTGTGAATGTGGGGAATGCTAGGCCTCTACCGTGGTTCGGATTCCACGTTAAACTGTAGGTCCTCCATTTCATCTCACAATCACCCTACCATTACTCATTAGCGTAAGTGCGTATAACCCGAACGGGTAGTAAGACGCGGTGATAATAATAATAATAATAATAATAATAATATTAAAAATATAGGTTAATTATCTTTTTAGAGTTATAAAGAGAAAAATTTTAAATAATAAGAAACATATTTTAATAAAAATACCTATTATTAAGAAGCTTTACAAAATAATGAAATAGTTAGAATAGGTTATAAAATATTAGTAAACTAAATATCAAATCATTTATTTTAAAAAAAAGTTAATATTTAAGATGCCTATTAAGGAGTAACCTAAGTTTCAAAATTTATCTTTTTATATAAGAATAATTAAAAAAGAATACAATTTAAAATTTTCCAATTTTAAAGCTTAACTAAGAAAATGATATTTCTTTTTTCTTTATTTTTGGAAAGTGATGCTTAAAAAGATTCCACATTAATTGGACTCTTTTAATTGAGATACTCATTAAATAGAGTTTACTTTGACGACGATATCCCGTCAAAAGGAAGCGNGGAGGGGGGACTAGGTGTGTTTTAATGGCGTGGAGCTCCGCAAGGAAAAGAGGAGGGAAAGTCCGCAGGAAAACTTCTTTATTTTTCAAAATTAATAATATCCGGGATACCACGGCGGGGAAGAGTGGTATAAGTATTATTATTATTATAATAATATGAAGTATTTAACGTGCACGTTCTGAATCGACTGATTATATCAGCACACTAGAATTTCTATGAGCGAGATCGAAAGATTCTACCAATTTGGCCGTGGAAGGTATTTTCTCATAGTCTTCCTTTGGGGCTTATTTTACCACCCACGGTGATCGACACGGGACCGACGACTTCACTTCCACCCCGAAGGAAGTTGTGCTACGGATGTTTATCGCTCGAAAAATCCGTCGACGCCGGCTGGGTTTGAACCCATAAACATCTCATCCCGAGGTGCGGTATAAATAAATAATAAAACTAGCCTTATATTTATTAGAAACTATTTTATATTACTTTAGACAATAATTTATATTAATAATGTCTAGGTGACCTGGTGGTCTAGGGGTAAGGAAGGTGTCGGACTTCTGTGCTGGGGGTCCGGGGTTCAATCCTCGGTCCCGGCATAGATTTATCTGATTACCAAACCCTTCCTTCACCTCTGGCAAGACATCTTGTAAATGTGGGGAATGCCAGGCCTCCACCGTGGTTCGTATTCCACGTTAAACTGTAGGTCCTCCATTTCATCTCACAATCACCCTACCATTACACATTAGCGTAAGTGCGTATAACCCGAATGGGTAGTAAGACGCGGTGCTAATAATAATAATTAAGGTATTATTATAGCATTTGTTTTGGCGGGAAGATGTAAAATACTTAGAGCAAAAAGCTCTTCACCGACAACTTTTACTATTGGTTTATTATAATTCATTTGATTGATTTTCTCACAAGCAAATACATTTAAAACTTATCTCATTCAGTGGTTGTTAAAGAATGACATAACCAACTCTTTAACTAAGATAACTACACAAATAAAATTCTAGACAAAGATAATGAGCCTAAAAGAAAATTAAATTCTTACAAAATTTTGTTTGGTATTTAAAAAAAATTCTATTATTACTATTGGCACAAGAGTAATTACTCTTTAATTACTTCTCTGCCCCCTTCCCCCTTTAAATACAGACAATCCTAATAAGACTGTATCGCCCGCCTTTATGTGTTTTAACCCAGCTCAGTGGTATTTTTATTAATAAAATCCTTTCATTTTATCACTTTGTAACTTTACATTACACTTAAGAGAATCCTCTTAAACCACTTACAAAATAAAATATCACTCTTTGATTAATTTTTTTTTACTGGTACGTTTAACACGAGAGCATATAGATAGGGGCAGTACTTTTTTTTAAAAAAAGGCGTACTTGAATTAGCGTAGAAATGGGGTGAGAAAATTAATGCACCCAAATGGGTTTTGAATTTCGATCTCCCGTCCCAGGTAATCCATACTTTTGTAATCCTGTGGGTCTAGGGGTAAGGTGTTAGACTTCTATGCTGGCGGCCGGGGTTCAATCCTCGGTCCCAGCACAGATTTATCTGATAACCAAAACCCTTCCTTCACCTCTGACAAGACATCTTGTGAATGTGGGGAATGCCAGGCCTCCACCGTGGTTCGGATTTCACGTTAAACTGTAGGTCCTCCATTTCATCTCACAATCACCCTACCATTACACATTAGCGTAAGTGCGTATAACCCGAACGGGTAGTAAGACGCGGTGCTAATAATAATAATAATAATAATCCTGTAGTCTCAGACGTCATTACAACAGGCTCGGATGAAGTTATACTAAATCAAGACGAAGTTGTAAACATCAATTTACAAAGAAATTATCATTTGTGATTATCTAATCCTCATCGTTTACTATTTCTGGCCCGCCTCGGTGGCGTAGTCGGCTAAGCGTGCTTGTCGTGTTGAGCTCGACTGCTGAGGACGGGGAGATCGAGGTTCGAATCTCGGTCGGGTGAAATGGCGGTGGTTTTCCCTAAATGGTTTTCCACTCTCCACCCACGCAAATGTGGATTCACTTCCTCTAATAATTCAACCTTCCCAATTATTATTCCAATAGCATAATTAGTACTTAAAGCGTATAACGTGAACGGGTAGTAAGACGCGGTGCTAAATAATAATAATAATAATAGTACTATTTCTGCATTTTACCCTACACTTAAGCAAATACTCACTTTGTTCAATGATTAGTGGAATACAATGTTATCATGCGGGGGTGGGGGTGGAGGGATGTAATGAGTTTTTTGAAAATGTTTATATCCCTTAATCACCGACTGACTTGAAGTTGTAACCAGTCCCGTAGTGTAGTGGTCAATGCATCTAATTAAGAGTCTAGGGGTTCAATTCCCGGCTGGAACCTTGGGTATTTTTTCACTTGAGAGGAATTATCCCAACGGTCGCCAGGTGTTAGTAAATCAGGCTTAGGTTAGGTTAAGACTCACACCTGGTCCACAACTTCATATTAACTATCATCACGTCATCTCATCTCGGGTACGAGGTGTAGACAACCTCCTGTGGTGTACTCTGGGTAAAGTTCTGTTATTATTATTATTATTATTATTAGCACCGCGTCTTACTACCCGTTCGGGTTATACGCACTTACGCTAATGTGTAATGGTAGGGTGATTGCGAGATTAAATGAAGGACCTACAGTTTAACGTGGAATCCGAACCACGGTGGGGACCTGGCATTCCTTATATTCACAAGATGTCTTGTCAGAGGTGAAGGAAGGGTTTGGTAATCAGATAAATCTTTGCCGGGACCTGGGATTGAACCCCGGCCGCCAGCATAGAAGTCTGACACCTTACCCCCTAGACCGCCAGGTCACCGAAAGTTCTGTTCACAGAGCAGCTGATAGTCTACATACAGGGGACTGAGCCGGATGACATGTTCTTCCCCGACATACATGCCTTACGATAAAACAAAATACTTGAAGATGTTAGTTTCAATTTACAAAAAAAAGTAGAAGATTTATTTTTAATATTTAGCACCGCGTCTTACTACCCGTTCGGGTTATACGCTTTAAGTACTAATTACTCTGATGGATTGGGAATTGGGAAGGTTGAATTAGAGGAAGTGAACCCGCATTTGCGTGGAGGGAGAGTGGAAAAAGCATTTAGGGAAAACCACCCCCGGTTCACCCGACCGAGATTCGAACCTCGATCTCCGCGTCCTCAGCAGTCGAGCTCAACACGACAAGCGCGTTAGCCAACTACGCCACCGAGGCGGGTAGAAGATTTATTCTTGTGAAATTTTGTTTGTTTTCTTTCACTAAATATTAAATCAAAGTCCCGGGTTCTAGTTACTACCGCTCGTATAGTAAAATGCTAAGTATCGGACACAATCAAGAAAACTAAAAAAAACTAATAAATTTTTTCCCCCTCTTCGACGATAATTAAAATAAACTTCAAAGGATACGGTCTCGACTTTCTTATTTTGCAATGATACCTATAAATGATTTTAATAAGAATAGCTATCATAACATTATTATTGTGTTTATTATTATATTGTGTTCTGTCTCACGACAGGTCCATTCCTTTTGTCACTGAACTTAGACCAACAATGAGCCCTGTCCTCCGCCTCCTCCTTCAGCTTCCTGAATGTTCTTCTCTCCTTGTAGTCATCCAATATTTAAGTCCTCCTCCTTCCTAAGCTCCTCTTTCCTTCAGCCTTTCCTTCTATGACGTCATGCAGAAGAAAGATCCTCCTAAGGATGTGTCTGATCCAGTAAAATATATTGCATAATATTATAAAATCACTATACTTAGACTTATCCCGCACTGGACGTATGAGTTTTTAGCAGAAGGTCCATTGTTCGATTCCTGTGTCCAGGTGTCGATTTTTTCACCATTGTGGATTAATATTCATGAATGGCAACTATCTGCAGCAAATGTCAATTTCAATGTAAAGTGTATCATATTCTTGAATAGTAAATAAAATAATACATCGTACGTAACTGAATAGTACAGTAGATGAACTATCACAGTTCAACTTAGAGGTCAGATCACTTGACTGAATCAGACGTTAGAGGATCAAAGCCGGGAGGATACAATAAGGGTGATTTTCCCGCGATTATAAGGTCGGTCTAGACATGCAACAGATCGTCGTGACGTAACACCGACGCGAACTTAATGTCGTCCCAATATTTCTTCTGGCCTTTTCCTGCCTAAGCGCTGACAGTAAAACATTCATCTGCTGTAGTATTTGATTTTACAACAATTTCTTCCCAAGCGTCATTTTCTCCCGCTATATTATGATATATAGGAGTCTTACTCTTCCATGAAATCTCCCTTTCCCTCTTTAGTTCAATAAAATGTAGAGAATTGTTTTCATTCCACTCCATATTCGCGGACAACTACAACTGACTACAAGCTGAGACGCTCTGATGTTGCACAGTCCCGTCCAAACAGAGGACAGGTGTTGTAACATGAGCGCGTAACATTTCTTTGACGCGCCTCCAAAAGACCGACAACAGATGGGACGCACTGATGTGATGTTGCCGTAATGTGCTACGAAGCGTCGTTACGCTGTGCCGTCCAAACTGGACGCGGTGGTGTTTGCGTTACGCTGTTCTGTTGCACGTCTGCACGCACCTTTAGACAGTAGTAGAAACTTGTCAATCCAAATTGCTCCAATTAGCGGAAACTAGTATTAAGCCGGAGAATACGCAGCTATCTGCGGGTGGACAGAATATTTTTAACAGTTTTAAATTATAGTTGAATGGGGTTTAAAAAATACATTCGTTTAATATATGTATAATATTTAATATTTAGTGTAGTTTTACTTTTACAGTATATCTTTCAACAGTACTGTAATTATTTCTACAGTGGCTCCATGGCTTCTTTGATGCTGACAGCTCACAGCTGACTTCTGACAGTCAAAATTTAGGTATATACCTAAATTTTGACCGTCAGGAGTTACAGTTGCTAAACACATGTTTTTGCAGATCATATGGTTCGGCGTAGGGATACATAATTTGGCCTGGTAATTTTTCAAAGCTGTCAGTCAGCACCAAAGAAGTCATGGGACTACTGTAAGTTGCAAGAAAACACTTTTTGTTGACCGGAGCATGCAAAGCATTCCTTATCATTGTTTCTCACACTTCTCTTTTAATCTTGAGTTTGATATCAATAAAATATACTTCATTTTATTCTCTCTCTCTCTCTCTTTGGGAAGGGAGGAGGGGGTGATGTGCTAAGATTATCAGAAATTTCGGACAACCAAGGTTCAATTTGAGTTTGACTGTTTGTCCCCCATCGTCACCGCGGAGAATGTCGAGTAATCATTCAAATACGAATGTACTCCACACATCTCTGTCATATCGTAGGTGTTTTCTTTTCCCTTTTACTCCCAAACCTCACGTGACTCAAGTTGGCCCGCCATATTGCCGATTTTTTTTTTGTTTAATCGTTTGTGCTCTATTTGTGCTCATATGTGCCCGAACATGAACATTTGTGCTGTGAAACTGGCCAATTTAAAAAATATTTAATGTGGCGGGCCAACTTGAGCTCAAGCTAGCCCGCCACATATTGAAAAACACAACATAACAAAATTTATTTAAGTCAATCCATTGTGCTCCGTTTGTGCTCATATGTGCCCGAAAATGAACATTTGTGCTTTAAAATTAGAAAATCTAGAGAACATTCAATGTGGTGGGCTAGGTTGAGCATTCCCTATATCATAACCTGTAGAAAAATTGAGTTCAAGCTGGCCCGCCACATTTTTAAATATCAATGTAACGAAATTCTGTTTTCACCATTCTTTTAAGCTTCGTTTGTGCTCATATGTGCCCTAAAATGAATATTTGTGCTCTAAAATTAGGCGTGCTATATAACATTTAATGTGGCGGGCTAGGTTGAGTCTTCCCTCTACTATAACATGTAGAAAAATTGAGCTTAAGTTGGCCCACCACATTAAATATTTTTTAAATTGGCCAGATTCACAGCACAAATGTTCATGTTCGGGCACATATGAGCACAAATAGAGCACAAACGATTAGACAAAAAAAAAATATATTTTTTTTTCGGCAATGTGGCGGGCCAAATTGAGTCACGTCCAAAACTCTCGAGAGCTGAGTTGGACCTGCTATGAGGAACGCTCTTAAGACAGCGATATAGAGGAACATGATCCTTTCATGCGTTCTCTTCCCCCGCCCAATTAATGTGTGTCAAGTTGGAATTTAAACCATATCAAACTATAGTCGCGCGCGCGCGCACACACACACACACACACACACACACACACACACGCGCGCACACACAGAGTCCTCTCGTCCACTACAATAACTAAAATGCATGCTTTGTTTCAAGTACGAGTGAAAAGTAAACAACCTAAAAACTAAATGAAATCACCCCACAACAACGTTACATTAGTTGAGCTCAAAGTGTAGAGAATGAAATAACACGAAACCTTGTCCGCCCTCACAAGACTTTGGCTACAACTAATTTGAGTCGAGCTAAGAGGCGGCCACTTCTTAAGGTTCCACAAGCAACTTGTAATTATAAACAAAAGACGGGTAGGGGGGAAGGAGTTATCGCTTCACGTAACAAGACCTTCGTCTCTTCGGGTGTGTTTCTCCCCGAACTACGCCACTGTTATTTAGTAGACTCGTGGTGACCTGGCGGTCTAGGGGTAAGTTGTCAGACTTCTGTGCTGGCGGCCGGGGTTCAATCCTCGGTCCCGGCACAGATTTATCTGATTACCAAACCCTTCCTTCACCTCTGACAAGACATCTTGTGAATGTGGGGAATGCCAGGCCTCCACCGTGGTTCGGATTCCACGTTAAACTGTAGATCCTCCATTTCATCTCACAATCACCCTAACATTACACATTAGCGTGAGTTCGTATAACCCGAACGGGTAGTAAGACGCGGTGCTAATAATAATAATTACAAGTGCCGCTTATTTGAATTTGATTTTACTATTTATTTATTTCTATCACCGCGTCTTACTACACATTCGGGCTATACACTTATATTATAATAATGGTTTTAGAGATCAGGTATCTTGCATTAATGGGAAATGCACCCATATTTGCATGGAGGATTGTAAGGGGGGGGAGAGGATTGGAGGGAGGGTGAAGGGGATACGTCATGCGTCTCAGTTGGTATCGCTAGTTCTCCAGTCATATTTTTCTTATATTAAAAGGCCAATAATTAATGCTTGAAGTTTAATGAAGGATTAAATATCCAAGCTATTGTATTTTTATTAATTACGATTCTAGTCACATTTAAATATCACATTCTTTAAATTGAAAAATGACAACTGAATACAGGAATCGAACCCGAGACTTTTAGTTTTAGTACGCCAATGCTCTAACCACTGAGCTATTCATGAATATTCCCTGGGCACAGGATGGTTTATGGCTAGTTCAGTGGTTATAACATTGGCATACTAAACCAAAAGTCCCGGATTCTATTCCTGTGCCCAGATGTCATTTTTCAATTTAAAGAATATGATATTTAATGTCTCAAATTTAAATATTCCAGAATTTTAAAAAAAAGTTTTGTGTGAAATTTTATGTGTTTTCCCTGGAGTTTTTTTTCTAGAAAAAAAAATCCCAGTGCTTTCCTGTATTTCCAAGGGTTCGGACCCTCTTTCATTGGACTGACGTATTTCAAATTTTTAGACAAATACAACAGATATTTGAATAGCGGTAAACAGATTGATAATCTTCTCTAAGTACCAGTTAACACATCACATCTGTATGATTATTTGACATAATGGCGTGAAGTGTGTACTTCAATTTTAGCTGGCATTATTTCCACTTTACACTGCTTCTATTGAGAGAAAGGTTGCATTCAGATTTTGACGTGAATACGTATTTAAATTTGCTACCATACGGGGGCAATCCAAAAAACCTAACGATAACAAAATTGGGGGATACAGTTTGGCGTTATAGTTTCGAATCTATCCCCTACATCCAAAATTAAATTATACCACTGGATAGCTAAAGGATCAAAGAATGCATTACGATACGTGAGAACAGTGACGCATCGCGCGCGTTGGAAGGGGAAGCGCCGCCATTTTGAGGTTATTTTGCTGCTTATCGAGATTTGCAATTAGTATAACTTTTGACTCGGAGAAGCTACGATGTTCGTTTCAGTTTTAATCGTCAGCTGTCGTCAAAATCTATCTATTGTATATAAAACATTAGTTTAAAGTAGTGACAGTGAATATAATAAGGTGTTAGAATACCAGAAATCTCGATGTATCTTGTATGCCATTTGTGTCGTACTTTTCGTATCACAGACCTATAATTAATAAAGTTATATTGCAACACTATAATTATTTGTTTCCTTGCTTTTATCCTAAATACATAAATAAACATATTTTATTAAAAAAAAATATA
>CABFVX010002945.1:8448-18906 GCA_902151425.1 Timema shepardi | reverse complement strand
AAAAAATAAAAAAAAAAAAAAAAACCTATAATGTCCCTATCATTTATATTTGTAGGGTTTATATATTTTGCAAGAGTATGATATTCCAAAACAACCACAATTGTTCTTATCAAAAACAAGTTTGAATCCGAACGAAGGAAATTTAACCAAAATCGGTATGGATATTGTTTTTTTTTATTGTTATTATTTAGCACCGCGCCTTACTACCCGTTCGGGTTATACGCTTTTAAGTACTAATTACTCTTAATGGATTAGGAATTAGGGAAGGTTGAACTAGAGGAAGTAAGCCCGCATTTGCGTGGAGGGAGAGTGGAAAACCATTTAGGAAAAACCACCCACAGTTCACCCGACGTAGATTCGAACCTAGATCTCCCCCGTCCTCAGAAGTCGAGCTCAACACGACTAGCGCGTTAGCCAACTACGCCACCGAGGCGGGTTGGATATATTTGAACAATACTTTTCATATTTAAAATTTAAAATTGATAGCGCTAAACAAACCTGTCAATGATAGCAAAAATTACAAGTACCAAATGAAAAGAAAATAGGCATATTAATTTAGGACATAAACAAAGGCACATGAAATTATGAAGACTATATTCAGGAATAATATACTTGGAATAAAAGGCGAATAAATTAAGTCCCTGTTAAAATTGTATTATTTATTAATTTTATTGTGGTCACAATACTATTCCGAATTCGTAAATATTTTTATAGGATAACTTTTTAATGTAATATTATTTTTCAAATTTTTACAAAACTATTTTTTTTTCATGTGGTACAAAATAAATACGTTTTTCTGGTGGGTTGATCATTCCAAATCATTGGTAAAATACATAAAAAAAATGGGGGTCACGGTAAAATAAGCACAATCCCATTTGAAAATCCAAACATTTGAAAATAAGCTAATGCGAGTCTTACCCAGCGGAAAAATCCCCCAACTCAACTTACATGTCTGTGATAGACATACAGGGTGTTTTATAAAATGCAACTTAAGTTCAGACTTTTTAGATTTTTATACAATTCTAAACTTTTTTTTTATAAAACTTCCTCAATAGCTTTTTTATGACATTCGAACCCTGTCTTGATAGCGTCCATGTATTCACATAATATTGATTACAGATTTGTAATTAATCCTTTTAACTTTGGTTTAGTAATAATTATTTAAGTAAATATTTTTATTTTAAAAATATTTTAAAATTGGTTTATTAAAACTCAATAAATTGCTGTTGATATCAATGTTCGTTTTCTAAAATTGCAGCTTCCCCTAATATATTTGAAATTATAATATTTTTTAACATCCTAAGTGTAAAATTTATACATATATTTTTTTTGGTAAAATTTCATTATTAATTAGGTAAAACTCCGATAACTTTTGTTTGGAGGGATCGCTTTACTTTTTTTTTAAATGTATTTAACGTGAACTTTCTGAACCGACTGATTATATCAGCACACGATAATTTCTATGAACAAGAGTGAAAGGGCCTACCAATTTTGCCGAGAAAGATGTCTTCACATACCTTCCAGGGTTCTCTTATATGCCACAATCTACTTGGAACAACCGACGGCTTTAATCCCCCTCCGAAGGAAGTTGCGCTACGGATTTTTATCGCTCAATAAAAATCTGTCGACCCCGGTTGGGTTTGAATCCCCGAACATCGGGTCCTGAGGCGCGCACTTTACCCCAAGACCATTGAGGTTGACCCTTCACGTTATATATATATATATATATTATTATTATTATTATAAGCACCGCGTCTTACAACCCGTTCGGGTTATACGCACTTACGCTAATGTGTAATGGTAGGGTGATTGTAAGATGAAATGAAGGACCTACAGTTTAACGTGGGATCCGAACCACGGTGAAGGCCTGGCATTCCCCACATTCACAAGATGTCTTGTCAGAGGTGAAGGAAGGGTTTGGTAATCAGATAAATCTGTGCCCTGGACCGAGGATTGAACCCCGGCCGCCAGCATAGAAGTCTGACACCTTACCCCTAGACCGCCAGGTCACCTACTATATATATATTTTAGCACGTGAGCCGAGGTCTATATTTGTCGTAGCGGAGAGTACGTCTTCCCCGTGCGGCAGCCCTGTTTGCCGAACTAATCTAGCAGCCGCTTACCATCACAATAGCCATCACATTCATATGGTAACTCGAGGAATATATTAGACTTGAAATGGCACCAAACTACCAGCTCGTTCAAACTCTTGACGTTTTTAATATTCTCCGGAGGGAAACCATTCATTTACCAGGTAGAATAAAAAAGAAAGAAAGAAGAGAAAGAATGGAAGCCTTTTGTTACTCACACATTTTATAAGGTTAGGATTAACTTCGATCAAGTACTTACTTATAAACATAGCAAAGTATTAGGATAATAATTTATATGCTACTTTTGTTTTTTTAGCACCGCGTCTTTCTAACCGTTAGGGGTATATGCCTATTTACTAATTATGTTAATGATTTTAGAGACCCGCCTCGGTGGCTTAGTTGGCTAACGCGCTTGTCGTGTTGAGCTCGACTGCTGAGGACGGGAAGATCGAGGTTCGAATCTCGGTCGGGTGAACTGGGGGGGGGGGTTGTTCCTAAATGGTTTTCCACTCTCCCTCCACGCAAATGCGGGTTCACTTCCTCTAATTCAACCTTCCCAATTCCTAATCCATTAGAGTAATTAGTACCTAAAGCGTATAACCCGAACGGGTAGTAAGACGCGGTGTTGAATATTATTACTATTCGAACCTTTATCTCCCCGTCATCGGCAGTCTAGTCTACTACGAGAGTAGCGCGTTAGCCAACTAGGCCACCGAGGCGGGTGGCAGCCATTAAAAACACATCGTTCAGTCGAAAAAGACAGAATCACTTTCAAATAAGTGACATTAATATTTCTTTGTAAATTGATTTAATCTGAAAATTTAAACATAAATATTATTATATACTTAAGGACTTTGCTTACCTTAGACTTTATGGCAGGTCAAGTTAGTATTTCACATGTTAATGAATTTAAGATTTACTCAGCGAGTTTTAAATATATAACGTTAAAACAAAAAAACATAAATTCTTAATTCACTCTAAAAATAGTCCTATAATGTCACAAAACTATTATTTTTAACTTGAATTAGTTTTTTTGTAAACGTATTTATTATACATCCTCTACAATTCAGGCTATTTAAATTAGTCACAAAAAGTCCTGTGGGAGTCTTACTGCCAGGATATATATTAAAAAAGTCCTTGGAAGCAAATGTTTATTTATAATGATAAACAAGAAAAAGGTAAAATTATAAAACAAGTCAATATTTTCATGGCGCAAATATTAAAGCGACTGTGTAAACTCGTCAGAGGAAGAGGGAAAGGGTTATCAGCCCATATACAAGAGCCGTCTCAGGATGAACTTCTCACTCGCCCCCCCCCCCCTTTTTCCTTATTTATAATTTGTACATTGACGTCTAAGTGTGTTACTGCTTAGGTGCGTCAAGTTAAGATGCAACCCGCCTTGCAAAATGGCTTATATTAACTATATTAACAAACCCTTATTTATTTATTATTACTAACATCGTGTCTTACTACCCATTAGGGTTATACCCGTATGTAATAATCTCGCAAATGTGTTAGGGGTGAGGGCGGTTGAATTTAAAGGAAGAGTACCTTCATTTGGGTGGAGAGAGAGTGGGAAAACACTTGGGAAGAACCACCCTCAGTACATGTAACCGGGGTCGAACCACGATCCCCGCTCCCCCATCATTGGCAGACATTATATTGCGAGAGTAGCACCTTAAACCATGCAAACACCAAAGCGGGTAACTTGAATAAAGATTACATTTGATGTATATGATACGTATTCATATTCAATTTAACAGATGTTGACCGCCATACGTTGTATTTATTAACATTACGGAGCAAACTAATTAAAACTGAACCAAGTTATGATAATAATTACTTCAAGCCCCCCCCCCACTTCCCCTCTTCCCCCCGGTTCCTTTTGATATGCAAAAGTATACACCGTCGTTGAGCCATGAGCAGATAATTTCCAGGAATAAATCATCACGCTAGTGAATTAGAGGAACCAGAATCCAACCAGATCAACATTAACTCTCCAATTTATGTTGGATGTTGTCTCTCTGCAAATAAACATGGTCCGGCAAATTATCGGAAAATTGACTTCAGTATAATTTGCCTATTTTAGAGGCATAATTTGAATTGAACACTAGGGTTACATGCATTATAATTAAACATATGTTTGTGTGTGTGAGGGGCTATTTTTGGAATTTTCCATTGTACGGTACTAGGAGTTAATTTAAACTTAATCAAAGGATTTAATTGAGTATAATTGAAATTTCGATATTTAGTGAAACGAAACATTTGAAATTTGGCAATATATATATATAGAAACACCCATTTCATCAAGTAGTGTTAAAACATATACGCATGACCTCTTTTAAAGTAAAATTGCGGTATTTGTGAATGACCAATTATTTTAAGGTCGTGTGTAACTACAGTTGTCGTTGCGATAACTACTAATTACGCTGTAATGGTGGTGGTAAAAAATGGTTTATCATGGATATAAATATTCATTTTATACTAGATAGACTTTCAGGATGACGGAAAGGAAATAAATGGAAAGCTTTGAGAGGTGGAGAAGACTTGGGAAGATCAGGTGGACAGACAGGGGGACAAATGAAGAGGTCTTAGGAAGAGTTGGTGAGAAGATCAAGTGGACAGACAGGGGGACAAATGAACAAGTACTAAGAAGAGCTGGTGGACAGACAGGATGACAAATGAACAAGTCCTAAGAAGAGTGGGTGAGAAGATCAGGTGGACAGACAGGGGGACAAATGAACAAGTTCTAAGAAGAGCTGGTGGACAGACAGGATGACAAATGAACAAGTCCTAAGAAGAGTGGGTGAGAAGATCAGGTAGACAGACAGGATGACAAATGAACAAGTACTAAGAAGAGTGGGTGAGAAGATCAGGTGGACAGACAGGGAGACAAATGAACAAGTCCTAAGAAGAGTGGTGAGAAGATCAGGTGGACAGACAGGGGGACAAATGAACAAGTCCTAAGAAGAGTGGTGAGAAGATCAGGTGGACAGACAGGGGGACAAATGAACAAGTCCTAAGAAGAGCAGGTGGACAGACAGGGGGACAAAGGAACAAGTCCTAAGAAGAGTGGGTGAGAAGATCAGGTGGACAGACAGGGGGACAAATGAACAAGTACTAAGAAGAGCTGGTGGACAGACAGGATGACAAATGAACAAGTACTAAGAAGAGCTGGTGGACAGACAGGGGGACAAATGAAGAGGTCTTAGGAAGAGTTGGTGAGAAGAGAACCATTTTGGATGTGATTCTTCGGTGCAAAGCAAACGGGATCGGACACATCCTTAGGGCGTGACGTCATATGAGGGAAAGAGGAGCTTAGGAAGAGGAGGATTCATTATTGGATAACTTGAAATAAAGAAGAAAATCCTGGGACATGAAGGAGGAGGCAGAGGACAGGGCTCATTGGCGGTCTTGGTTTACTGACAAAAACAATGTATCTGTCGTAAGATAGAACACCTAATAATAATAATACTAACATTCAATATGTATATAGAACTGTTACGTTGGTCATAATCACTTATTATACTGGAGTGTTGTATAGCAATGGTTATCGTGGTAATATAAAAAATTACACTAGAATTGTATATACTAACTCACGTTGCTGGTTGGGGGCTCCGCCTCCAAATCCCCGCTGAGTTTTATTTGCAAGTGGATGTAAACTAATGTAACTCAGGAACCGTTTTTTGATAGCTCTTACCGTTTAGCCACAAGAGACCTCCAAAGAAAGGTCCGCACCGACTTTAAAGTTGCTACGACATTTTGAGTTTTTTTTCGGGGGTTAAAAAATTAAAATTGTGAACTTTTTGGAATTTTCCTGTCGGTTACAGGCTAGAAGCTATAAATTTGCCAAATTTCAAGTTTCTAGCTCATCTGGAAGTTAGTAAACATTGATGTCAGTGATTTGAGTCAGCCGTGTGGCTTTATAGTACAAGTTGTATAATGTTACCATGACAATAACGCAATAGTTATCGTGGTAATATCACAAAATGACACAAGAGGTGAAAGTTCCAATGGTTACCATGACGACAACGCTAAGTACAGTAGCCCCATGGCTTCTTTGGTGCTGACTGACAGCTTTAAAAAGTTACCAGACCAAATTACACATCCCTAAGCTAAACCAGATGATCTGCAAAACATGTGTTAAGCAGCTGTCACTTCTGACAGTAAAGATTTAGGTATATACCTAAATGTTGACTGTGAGCTGTCAGTCAGCACCAAAGAAGCCACGGAGCTACTATACCTCACAGTTGTGTTTAACATTGGTTACCTGTGGCAAAAACTACTAGTTACACTACAGTTATGTATATCGATGTTTTTATGATAATTACTGCTAATTACAATGTAATTTTTCATAGAATGTTTCCCTGGTGATAACGTCTAACCACGCAAGAGGTGTTTAAACAATGGCTACCATGGCAATTACTTATAATTACAGTAAAGTTGTGTGTATTAATGTTTACACTGTACAGTTAGTAACTAAATACTAAAGGTACCCTTTTGCTCGAAAAAAAAAGGAAGTCAGAATAAAACTATTTTTACATTTATCTCCCAGATATCCACTACAAGAAATAAACTAATGTAAAATGAAAACACTGTGGGTGGCCACGGTTGTACTTTTGTTGAAGGAATGTACTGGAATATTATGTGAATGTAAAAGAGGTGTATGCCCTATAATACACCGAACAAGGAAACATGGAAAATTTTAATTTAATTTTTTTAAATTTAGTATCGTGTCTTACTAACCAATCGGGTTATACGCTTTAAGTACTAATTACTATAATGGATTAGGAATCGGGGAGATTGAATTAGAGGAAGTGAACCCGCATTTGCGTGGCGGGGGAGTGGAAAAACATTTAGGAAAAACCACCCCCAGTTCACCCGACCGAGATTCGAACCTCGATCTCCCCGTCCTCTGCAGAACATTTTAAATACATTTCGTTTCGCTGCGTATAATCTCGTTCTAAATGTTGAAATGTTGAGGTAAGAGAGCAATTTTTTTTTTCTTTCTTTGAAATAAGCGATATTACTTTTGATTTTTTTTTTTTTGTCAATAGGTGATAGTTATAGCAAATAGAATTATCCACATATTAGGTTAGAGAAAATACATTTAAACATTACTTATTAACATTATTTATTGTTATTAGAAGCCTTTCAGTTTAACACAAGGACATGTAAGGATCTTTTCAAAAGATAAAGTGGAGAGAAGGGTGAAAAAAAAACAAGAGAAAAACAGAACTTTCTTTGAAAGATGATGAAAAAATCTGAAGCGAAAATAATACTGTGAAAAACAAATTTTAATGAACATTTGTTTTTACCTCCAAATCATATTACGCAGAAATTAACGTATTTTTATCCGACGTATAGTCGAATTACCATTGAAAGAACCTCATTCAATGGTTCAAAATATTAATAGATAATATTTCATGTCTCTTATATAGCAAAACAGATGTATTTCTTGAAATACGATTAAAATGTTGATATATGTACTAACTAGTGATAGATATTTTGTAAATGTTGGCCCATCTGAATCCATTTGTATTTACTTTAAAAGGTTATTGCAATGGTGATCTGACCATACATTCTGATATTTTGATATTACGTTATACTCAATGGTTACTAGCGGATTAATTTAAGGAGAAAGAATAGGGGGGCTAGTATGACCGCACGCTCTTGGAGATGAGAAGGTAAAAATACTGCGATGTTAAATCACATGCGGGAAAATCACACATGAAAAAATTCCTACCATTGAATACGGTCTAAAACCCCGTAATTGGCAAACCAGTCTATTGTGAGACTGATGTTGAAGACCGTACGACCACCGCCCAGAGATATTATGCTATCTACCGCAACGCATGTGTTTAAAAATAAACGGTACGGAACTCCGCACGAACTTTCTCGCTCTATTTATTTAGAAATGGAGATATTTACTCAAAATTCGTAATATAATATTCATCACAAACCAGAGAACAAATTACGCTAGACATACGCTAAACATTTTTTATTCACGGTTTTAAAGTTCATAATTTTATTTTTTAAATTATTATTATTATTATTAGTGCCGTGTCTTACTACGCTAATGTGTAATGGTAGGGTGATTATAAGATGAAATGGAGGAACTACAGTTTAACGTGTAATCCGAACCACGGTGGAAGCCTGGCATTCCCCACATTCACAAGTTGTGATTAATACACGTCTTGTCAGAGGTGAAGGAAGGGTTTGGCAATCAGATAAATCTGTGCCGGGACCGAGGATTGAACCCCGGCCGCTAGCACAGAAGTCTGACACCTTAACCCTAAACCACCAGGTCCCCTTATATTTTTTTTAAAGAATTAACGTCTTTCATTTGTATATTTGTATCAATTCAAAATTCAAAAAACATTTTTTTTTATTCCGGGGAGTCATGAAACGTTCGATTTCGATTTTTTTTTACGATCACAATACTCTCTCTACCTGTAAGATAGCGAGAAAGTAAAACTCTGTTTCTGAATAATTGCTTGTGTCCATTTGAAAAGTATACTTTCTCCAATTTTTTAATTTTATTTTTTACGTGAAATAGCGTCAAAACCAACCCTTTCCCCTCGTTACTAACGAGTAAATGGATCGAGACACGGCGAGTTTATCGGTAAACATAACGCACAGGCAGTTCCGTTGTGGAAAAGAGGGCGAAGGGAAGGGGGGGAAATGAAAGCGGCTGTTTATTACAGTTTTAAAGGAAGTGAGTCAACATCTAAATAAGACTTAAATCAACATAGGACCGAGCGCGAAAATGAACCAACGTCCCAAGAACAAAGTACTTCACGGAAATATTAGAGAGACAAAATTATTATTAGCACCGCGTCTTACTACCCGTTTTCTTTCCCTAACCGGTTTTCCACTCTTCCCCCACGCAAATGTGGGTTCATTTCCTCTAATTCAACCTTCCTTAGCGTAATTAGTACTTAAAGCGTATAGTCCGAACGGGTAGTAAGACGCGGTGCTAAATAATAATAATACTAATTACTCTAACGGTTTTAGGGATTAGGAAGGCTGTATTTAGTGGAAGTGTACCCACATTTTCGTGGAGAGAGAGTGGGAAACCACCTTGGAAAAGCCACCATCAGTACGTCCGACCGAGATTCGAACCTCGATCTCCCGGTCATCGTCAGTCTAGTCTACTGCGAGAGTAGCGCGTCAGACCACGTGGCCACCGGAGCGGGTAGAACTATTATTTGAGCGTGAAACATTTTGTACACGGTTGAATTGTAAAATAGTTTGAAAGTCATGTACCAAGAAAACGGAAAGAGCGGGTAAGATGGCAGACTCAGGTCAATTACCCCCCCCCAGCCCCCACCCCCCGACAATATGTTCTACGTCCCCTCGCAAGGCGAATGATGGTACAAATCTATTCAAACTCATCTTCCTCATCCTATAACCTTAGGTGGTGTATTTAATACTAGGATATGGGTTCGACATGTTCGAAAAAAAAAGGTTGATATTATTTGAGAGTGGAGGAAGTTACATAATGATGAGTTGTATACCCTGTGCTAATAACAAGACATTGTTAGTATAATCAAGATCATATATTAGGGTGGACAGGACATGCAGCGTGAATGGAAGATTCTAGAACTCAGGAACTGACTGGCAAACCCAATGGGAACAGACCAATAATAATACAAAAATGGGGTGTAATGAGGTGGACTGGATAGAACTGGCCCAAGATAGCGATGGGTAGCGTACTTTTGTAATTCAGCAATGAACCTTTGAGTTACAAGTGCCCTAAAGTAAGTATATAATTCTTATACCACATTGGGTCACGGGCAACGGCGTGCGGGATTGCTATATATATATATATATATATATATATATATTCTTACTAACATAATTAAAAATTAGCTATAGATAACATATTTAAGAATTATTAAGAATTAATAACTAGCTATATATATATATATATATATATATATAGAGAGAGAGAGAGAGAGAGAGAGAGAGAGAGAGAAAGAGAGAGAGATAGTTCTTAATCATGTTGTATATTAATTACTTTTAATAATGCAATACTGTGCTTAAATATGTTATCTATAGCTAATTATTAATTATGTTAGTTAGAATATAAGTACATACAAATCTTACAAACATTATTAGGTATTAGTGTTTTGAAACAAAATTAATGATCTTCCTTCCCTCTGTCCCTTTAGTGGCCAAAACATATAAAATCATAAATTTACCAATTTTTTTATTTTAATTGTAAACAAATCATAAAATAGTTCAGCTGTTAAACTAAAACCCGCCTCGGTGGCGTAGTTGGCTAACGCGCTTGTCGTGTTGAGCTCGACTGCTGAGGACGGGAAGATCGAGGTTCGAATCTCGGTCGGGTGAACTGGGGGGG
>CABFVX010002944.1:76462-88410 GCA_902151425.1 Timema shepardi | reverse complement strand
TGTGTGTGTGTAGGAGGGAGTGGGGGTGGCTACCCGCAAGTGCTCACAAAGGAGGAAGGAAAACAGTAACCTATTATTATTGATTCAAGTCTAAAATGAAGACTTTACAGACATCACCAAGGGAGAGAAATGTCCTTAAGACTTTCACATACAGTTTAATTTTCATAGGAAGAATAGCTAGAAAAGATAAGAGATTTACTTTCCAGTATTAATACGTCAAGTCATGTGATCTGCAGCTGTCAGGTTTGATAGATATAATCAATAGCTATAAAATAATAATATTGCAATAAAACTTTATCAATACTGATCACAAACATATATGTTTGTATTTGTTTAAATTTCTTCCTACCAAAATTACGTTATAGATGTTCAAACATTCAAGATATGTACACTCACGTGCGATAAAATTCACTCATCTATAGATGAAATCGCAGCTCTTAAGCTTGACATAGAACATGCATACTCTGAGGAGATGTTTAATACATCCCCGCACCTACAAGTGACAAAATAGCGATGTGTACAACTAATATTTTTCTAGATGAAAGAAAGCAATGACATATAATAAGATATATATGAAAGGGGAAGCTTGGTGTTGAATTATTATAGTTACGAGAATCAGACGTAACTGAGTCATAACTTATTCGAATATATTGAAAATTGACACCTGGACACGGGAATCGAACCCACGACCTCTAGTTTAGCACAACCAGTGGTTGTGATAGTAATGATAACTCTTAGTAGTAGATGATATTCCCACAGCCATAACAGACTCTGCCTTAAAATATATGTGAAGAATGACCGTGAGCATGGGATTATCCCTGGATAGCTCAGTGGTAGAGCATTGGCACACTATGCCAAATCCTTGGGTTAGATTCCCATGTCCAGGTATCATTCTTCAATTAACCAGCCCCGTTGTGTCGTGGTCAATGCACCTAGCTACGAGCTTAGTGGCCTCGGGTTCGATTCCCGGCCCTTACCTTGGGTATTTATCCCGAAAGGGTAATTACCCCGATGGTATTTGTAAAGGTGTAATGAAAAGTGCTGTCTAGATTTATAATGGAGAAAGTCGCAGTTGCTCATAGTTTCTTGCAGTTGACGTACAATATTTGTTTGGTTAATATATCTGTGTTTTTAATCACAACACTCTTTTACATGATCATGTTTTTATTGCATATACATTACGTCCACTGTAAAAACATATTCTAAACCTATAGCTTTAGAATAAATATTTGAGGTTAAAGCTGATTTTGTAATCTTTCTTTTGGTATTCTTTGAAGAAGTAAAATAAATCGTGTAGCTTAATCCTCTTGAATTGGTTAAGATAGCAGTGAGAATCAAACTATGCACTAGGCTGAAGGTCAAACGTAAATCCATTGCTGAAGAAATAGCATTTTTGAAATCATTAAATAAGGCTTAAACCTAAACTGTAGTTTTAATGTAGCACGATTAGAAAACAAGTGCTAAAATGATCCTACTAAAGAATGCGCCATTTTGTCCGTAAAAAGAAATGAATACATTTGTATATAGTTGTCAATATTAATTCTATGGACCAGTGTTTCTCAATAGTTTCACCATAGTGGACATATATAATACATCCGCTATATTTCGTAGCATCCTTTGTATGAAATGTCCTTATTTCCATATGAGATGAGTAAGGACATCTCATTTTCGCGAACCGTATTTTCACAAAACATGTTAATATCCCATTTGAAAGTATGAAAATATGTTTCAAGTTCAAAGTAATTGGTCTTACATATTTTTAAGTTCACAAAATAAAACTATAAAGATATTTCATACAAAACTCCAAATTGGCGAACGAACTCCCATATTTTTAAACTAAATGTGTCTTATGCAATAGTTTATGTAAATAACCTTCGCGATAAGGATCAATTTTGATTTTTAAAATACTTTCTTAGTTTAATCGATAAATTTCAGTACACTATTGATTAAAATTAAATGATATAACTCCTTTATGGAGATGGTTGAATAGAATGATTGATTATCATTTTATCCCATAAACATATTCCTAGACTTAAATAAACTTATCTAGAACCTGTTTGTGAATGAACTTTTTACACATCTGATTAAAGTGACAAAATCTTGACATTAATTTTTATTAAGGTATTTATGATTTTTTTCATTTATTATGACAAAATGTGTTTTCTATAGAGTCTTTAAACCAAAATTTATTGGTTTTTAATACGAAATGTCAAAGATTTATTTATCAAGGGTCTCTAGCTGTAAGTTAATAAAACCATTAGTAGAGGACGTATCGTATATAAAATTTATATAATATTCTTGATCACAAATTTAGTATCTTCTGTGGTAATTCTGGAACTAATGTTAAATGTACTCATATTTTCGCAGAACTATCTTTTAAAGCCATTGGCGTTAACAAAACAAAATTTTAGTTTTCGTATCCATTAAGATTACATTATAATGGACACAGTTTTCTCACGAATGAACATATACCTATCTGACAACTAGAAAAAGTCACCAGATCTACTTTCACTTACTTATACGTCATATCATAATATCTGCAGCTGTCTCTTTTGATAGACATTATCAATACATATACAATAACACTAATATAGTAAAATGTTATATATATTATATACACGTGTCTGTGCTACATCACTCATAGCTCAGTTTGTGGAAAGTTTAGCTAGTACTAATGTACAGTGGCTCAGGGGATGCCCGAATGTACTAATCGTACATCATTTCCGTGGAGGCTCTTTCCATGTCTCGATGAGATGTGGGGATGATGATAGTGAGTATGAGGGTGTGGAACCAGTGAAAATACTTAAAAACTAGTATTATATACCAAACCCTGGTGACCATATCTATAATTCCCTTTTCGAGTAAATTACCCATGGTACCAGCCGGGAGCCGAGCCCAGGACCAATAAATTGGTAGCCAGGTGCACTTACCACTACACCACGAAGCCGATAATATCGTTTTAAAGTTGTTCGTATTTTATAAAAAGTGCTTCAAATGTCCATCAAAAATCAAGGTACAGCATAGTGTTGTAAACTCGTTGAGAACACTCACTCCGGTGGCCGTGCGGCTTAATGCGCTAGACTTGCATTGAATTTGGTCACTGTTTACGGGGAGGATGGGGCTAGCAGGTTCAGTGGAGGTGGTTTTCACACTTTTCATTCTCACCTGTGGAGAATGTTATTATATCCCTGTTTTATTCAGCGTCCTTATTCTGTATACAAGTTAATAGCAACCATGGGTAGCGGCAGTAAAGCACGTTGCACTGCAAAAATTGATCACACTACAAAACAAGAAGGTTAAAATTTATATTTTATTTTTTAAATCGTTACCAATATTTTGTTTGAAGGCTTAGCTGGGATAACGCGTCTTTTATTCACAATTTCATACGAGTTTTATTTTCACTTTCTCGCTATTGTACAGGTAGAGAAAGTATTTTGATCGTCAAAAAAATCGAACTCGAAATTTTGATGAATCCCAACGTTTCATGACCTCCCGAATCAGAAAAATGTGTTGTTTAGAATTTTCGTCTGTTTGTTTTTCTGTCTGTCTGTACCTCCAACTATAGCCTAAACTATTTTACCGATAAGGCTAAAACTTGGTATCTAGTGTTTTCATAGGGTTACCCCGAGGAATTTTTGAAAAGGGCTCCGGTCTGATGCGTAAATTCTCATTTTTTATCATAGCTCCGAAACTATTTTAGATATAAAATTACTGATCATTACAAAATTGTAGTACTATTTAAAATAAAAAAGTTTTATACAAAATTTATTTTTATAAGACCAACAGTTTCTGAAATATTGACAAATGTATTAATACCTTTGTGAGCTTTATTTGTAAAGAGATACTACTTAATTTTTAAAGCAATAATTATCCAATGCCAAAGAGTAATTAAATATAAGTAAGTCTGTCAAAAATTGTATTTTTCCTTTAACGTCTTAGGATAAATGTTTGTACAACAATGATCTATCTCCATTTTAGACTCAATAGACTTAATATTATTATTATTAGCACCACGTCTTACTACCCGTTCGGGTTATACGCACTTACGCTAATGTGTAATGGTAGGGTGATTGTTATTGTGAGATGAAATGGAGGACCTACAGTTTAACGTGGAATCCGAGCCACGGTGGAGGCCTGGAATTCCCCACATTCACAAGATGTCTTGTTAGAGGTGAAGGAAGGGTTTGGTAATCAGATAAATCTTTGCCAGGACCGAGGATTAAACCCTGGCCACCAGCATAGAAGTCTGACACCTTACCCCTAGACCACCAGGTCACCGTCTCAATAGTCAATATATATATTTGTTATTGGTCAAAATTTATTAATGAGAAATTGAATAGCAATGCGATGACCTGAAGATGTGCTACACCTAATAAAATGTTAAAATTTTAACAGGAAGTCGAAATTTTAATACGAAGTGTTGACCATTGTGGACCTAAAATCGATCTTTTTTGTTGATCCAAACATACAAATGAGGACATTAATTCTTTAAAAATTAAAACTATAAATTTTTTAAAACCTGGACTAAAAAAATGTTTTACGTAAGTATAGTGCAATTTATGCTTGGGTTTGCTAGTGTATATTATTTCGTTTCACATATATTACGAGCTTTGAGTAAATATTTCCATTTTTAAACAATAGAGTGATAAAGTCCATGCGGAGCTCAGTACCATTTATTTAAATTTGTATTTGTATTCATATACAATTAATAAATTCGTGAAATGGCGAGGATCCATGAGAATTGCGAAAGAATAATGTTACTTCAGAGTCTGTGTATGCTGTTTTTTAACTTGAGGCTTCTCTTCAACTTCTGTGGGAAAATGTTGGAGTAACATTAATTACTGACCACAACACGTCTTGTTTCCATGTGGAGACGAGATTGTTCCAGTGAAAGGGAACTCTTTATAACGCTCAGAGGTTTGTAACAAGAACTTTCTGATGAACCGAATTAATATATCAACACATGACTTACAGACTAACCTAACTCTATAACACTCGCACGAGTAGACACGCTGACAAAGGCGTCAGTTTCGTCTCATCTAAGTTGTCGGTGATGGGGAGGTTGAGATGCTCTGAGGTGTTTTACCCCAAATGTTTTCCACTCTTCTCAATCTACACTCCCCCACGCTAGTGTAGTTCTCTTTCCTCAACACCCTATCTTCTTCAACCTTACCCCATCAGTGTAGAATGTAGATAGACTGATAGTCCGGACAGGTAGTTAATAATTAGCCACGGAGAAAAAAAAAATCTGACTTCGGGATACTTTTCATAACCGAAAAAAAAACTATCATCTTCCAGAAATCGCAACTATAGTACGTGTGTGACCCACCACGGTGGCGTAGTCAGCTAACGCACTAATTTCGTGTTGAGCTAAACTGCTGGGGACAGGGAGATCGTGATTCGAATCTCACTCGAGTGAATTGGGGGTAGTTTTTCCTAAATGGTTTTCCACTCTCCCTCCATGCAAATGTGGGTTCACTTCCTCTATATTCAACATTCCCCAATTCCTAGCTCATTGGCGTAGTTAGTACTTAAACGTATATTCCCGAACGGGTAGTAATACGTGGTGCTAAGTATTATTATTACAGTAGGTGTGATCCTACAAAAGTTTCAAAGTCTCAGCCAGAACTCAAACTGGGGACCTACACGGTCACCTTCACACACACGCACATACATGTGTGTGGGTACTGCAGTCCAGGCAGGCAGGGCGGGCTAGATGACGTCTCCCTGGCTGACGACCACGTGACACTCCAGTCTTAGAGCCGTGGAGGAACCTACCTAGCAGATCTGGTGGGACTCTTCACTTAGTGATCGCCTGGCGGACTCTTAACACAGACGCTCCTCTTACACTACCCGGTACTCAAACTCAGTCCTACCTTCCAGAACAGTGATCGGGTGTGATTTGTTAGATTCAATAGTTCGTAGCAAGACACTTGGCGACTGCGGCGCCCGCCAACAGCAGCCCGTTGGTAAGTACAACACCCATATTAGTTCGGAGATATTTTACGGTCAACTTTACGTAAAACTTTTGATTTTTAGAAGGGGTTTCCCCACGTATCACTCACTAATCATTCGGGTTATATGCTTATATAATATAAACCACGTTATTGTTGTAGGAGCGAGGGAGGTATATTCTGGAAGGAAATGTACACAAATTTGCTTGTAGGGAGTGTAGGAAACAATTTAGGATTATTATTATTATTATTATTATTATTATTATTATTATTAGCACCGTGTCTTACTACCCGTTCGGGTTATACGCACTTACGCTAATGTGTAATGGTAGGGTGATTGTGAGATGAAATGGAGGACCTATAGTTTAACGTGGAATCCTAACCACGGTGGTGGCCTGGCATTCCCCACATTCACAATATGTCTTGTCAGAGGTGAAGGAAGGGTTTGGTAATCAGATAAATCCGTGCCGGGACCGAGAATTGAACAACGGACCCCCAGCACAGAAGTCTGACACCTTACCCCTAGACCGCCAGGTCACCAATTTAGGAAAAAATCACCCACAATACACCTAACCAAGATTCGAAACCCATTCTCCCCAACTTTGGCAATCCAGCCTAATGTGAGAGTGACGCTTTAGACCATTCGACAGGCAAATAAAATTCCATAAAACTTGTTAAAAGTCTCATCTTTGGATTTTGGTATCAGGTCACACAAATGTGATGCTTGATTCTTAATATCTATCTCATCCTTATGCTGTATAAGCCAAACCAGTGTAAAAAAATCCTTGAAATTATGAAACATAAATTTGTTTGAAAGATAATCAATTACGTTTTATATTCCCTAGGAACTCTTACTGAACGCTTCTCATAAAACATTCAAAATTGAGATTATTTTTCTTAACTTTACATGATTTGTTTGTGCAAAGCTAACTATAATACTGGATTTATATTTGTTAAAGGGTAATTTATTAAGTGTGTTAGTTAAGGAACAAATATAAATGGCTGGTAATGGTAATTATTATGTCTTAACATAAAATAATCAATTCAATATTACCTAAATATTAAATATTAATAAGAAATAAAGACTGTTTGCTGTGCTCAAAATTTAAATAAATACAAATAATTATTTACGTTTTTTTAAATATATAACTATTAAATTGGCTTGATTTGGTTTCCTAAGAGTCGTGAAGCTTTAATCTTGCATCCTTGTACCAACTGTTTATTGAAAGAGCAAACTTTGAATAAAATAATACTGAACTTAGTCTAGGTTTATGTCTGATAAAATATTTGAATTGGGGAGTTCAATACATGTTAAAAACATAATGAGAGGGGGAAACCATTCATAAGAAAACACCCTTAGTGTACTCAGTCAGGATTCAAACCCCAACCTCCGCAAGACCATCAAACAATAAAAAACTAGCTTGACATCTAGACCGCTTGTCCACCGGTGTGGGTGGCCCATCCTATTAATCTGATAATCCAGTTCCTGGCTTTAGAGTCACGATTTTGGTGACAGATGTTTCCCATCCTCAGGTGGTTTAGAAATTTTTCTTTAAACCCACATGGGGATGTACGGGACGGGAGGAAAGATAAATGTTTTTGCAAAATTTATTTTTAAAAAAGTTGATCAAAATAAATCAAATATTGCTTCTACACAAACATAGAATTAAATTGTCTCCACATGGTGGTATAAACAGATCTTGAAAACCTGTCAAAGGTGTTTTGGAATTTAATGACAACTTTTTCTCTTCATTTAAAAAGTTCGTCATCTAATGCTGCTGTGCATATGACAGATATTGAACCACTGTTGAAACCACCATGAGAAGAAAATTAATTTCTATGTTTCTAATGGAGAAGTCTTTTATATATTTTGGTCAAAAAATATTTTGCTGTAAAAACTGCAAAAACTCTGTCCTTTTCTCGCGTCCCCTTCACTCCTACTCCCACCTTGAGCACCACCAGAATGCATCGATCTGATGCAACCAAATCGTGTAATTTCCTTACTTGTTATTGCTTGATGTTATTTACTTATACCCTTACCAAAAGTTTACTATTTTGTCAAAGATACTAAATTAATTATGTGTGGAAATAATTTATGTTTGGGCATAGTTTGTTTTGTTATTTATTTTAATTTGAGTGCTTAAAGCACAATGTCAAAACATATATAGATATTATCACACTACACACAAATTAATTTTCTCTAAGATACTACGCCAAATGATATATATCCAACCCTAACATCTATATTATATTATTCACTAATGGTATAAATGGTGGAGGAATCTGGGAAGGAAATAATTTGACCACCCCACACTCTCTTGAATAAAGTTGACCCCTCTTAATTTATTTCACATAACTATGATATTCTCTAATATGATAGATTAAAAACAAATTATAAATAGCTTCTTTTGACATTTTATTTTTCAATAAAATGATTAGATTTAGAGAAACCCCTATTTTCAAATATTTGGCCAGACCCCCCTTTGGCTTGGATCGACAAGCCCCTTTAAAAAATAATCCCTTTATTTTCCCTCACTCTCATGCACAAATAAAGTTTCCACGCCACTGAATTGGATGAGTCTGTAAACAATGTATTCAACCAGAACCCCTTGGAATCAAAACAGGGTCCCCTGGACTAATGTTAGCCACTCTTATCACTAAGCCACAGGTATGGGTGCCCGAGAGTTATTCAACGTGAGATATGAAGTTTACACACAATTATAAGAGACATTTCTTCGCTATCACGTGTCTCTATTGTTTATAAAAAATGGCGTGTAAGCTACACGTGGAGATTTGTCTACAAACAACATCCTTCTAGTAGCGATGTTTATAAAGCACGTGCCATAATTCTGATGAAACCATTCTTTACAGTCCAATTCTCATAGGAAGGGCGTTTTAGAAAAAACAAACGGTTAAGCGGTCAGCTCTCCTGGCTATAGATCCAGAGGTCTCTGGTTCGATCCCCAACACTTCCACATTTTCTGTGGCGCAGTGGGTCTGTATTGGAGTCAATTCAACCTCGCGAGAACAAATTTAATGAGGAGATGCTTGAATGATAAAGTATCGGCTACGGTCTAGGAAACTGAGATTAATGGTTGAAGGGTTAATTGTGGTGACCACATGACATATCATCATAGGTTGGCAATATTTTCATCAATATGTGGTATCCATTCACTCAGAATGGTTCGATTACGGGCTGATGCCATAGAGATTTGTTTATAAATATTATAAAATATCAAAAGTTACAGTTTCAGAAAATATGACCTAATGATTGAATACGAGATCTAGTAACTTTTCTAGTTGTCTTATGATGACTATTTTAAGAAAGACTTAAAACATTCAAAATCATTATATATATATATATATGCACCTATGTATATAGGTGTTTAATGTGCACTCTCTGAACCGACGGAATATATCAGTACAGGTGAATTTCTATGAGCAAGCGTGAAAGGGACTACCAATTTTGCTGGGAAAGGTATTTTTACATACCGTTCAGAGTTTTTTTATATATCACAATCGGCATAAGACCAACGGCTTTACTTATCCTCCGAAGGAAGTTGTGTTACGGATTTTTATTGCTCCAGAAAAATACGTTGACCCCGGCTTGATTTGAACCCATGAGTATCTGGTCCTGAGGCTAGCACTTTACCTCAAGACGGCTGAGGTCGACCAAAATTAAATTAACCGGGAATTTGAAGGTCTGTATCAACCCCAGCTAAAATAAGTATTTGTATTGTAACTAGCTCCAATATTTGTCTGTGAGGGAAATGTTTATCTCCAATTAAATGTAGCGTCATTCTTACCTAGTAGATGCATCGTAACGGTTAATTAACCACGTCATTATTCGCATCGGTGGGCGCGCGGACTTAACGTGAAGCTCATCTAGCCTAGTTCACTGGCGATGGGAAATAAAGTATTGATTTATATCCCGGATGGGTTACTGATGATGTTTTCCTGGATGTTTTCTCACACTCTCTCTACGCTAATGCGAGTACATTTCCTCTAATTGATGCCGTACTCATAAATACAAGATTATCATACTAACTCTTGAATTATACTAAGAACGTTATTATGTTGACACTTTTTTTTAAATCTCATTTTACTTTAGCCAAAATTTAAAAGTATTTTCCTTATTCATCCGAAAGCTGTAATTTATTAACATCATCTGTCAAAAGTGACGGCTTCATAACATATCCCTTGGCGTATAACTACATAACATAATAACTAGTAGCTGTAATAACTGTCAGATAAGTGTCAATAAATGGTGGAATAGCAGTGTAAGCCATCTAATCTAAGAGAAAAGGATAGGAAGAAAGAATATTAAAATAACAGCGCCAGCATTAGCTTAAACAATATGGAGGGGTGAGCTAGATTTAGGAAAATCGATCCCGAATATATTCGTATGATTTTAAACCAATCCTCAATCTAAATATTGTTTTGTATAGGTGTTACGTACGCTCTTTATATTAATTATAATAACCATTACATTTCAGTGGCCGCGCGGTCTAAACACGTCACTCTCGCAGAATACTGGACTGCTGATGATAGGGAAATTGAGGCTAAAACCTCTGTTGGGTGTACTGAAGGTGGATTTCCCTAGAGGGTTTATCCCTCTCCTTCCACGCAAATGTGGGTTAATTTCTTCAAAATTCAACCTTCCTAACAATCCTAACATATTAGCGTAATTTGTTAATTTGCATATAGCCCTAACATAGACACAGTGCTAAAAATAATATAACTCACATTAGTGGTCACACATCCAAGACATAGCTATCACAGTGGCCGATAGAAAGGAGGTCAATGTTCAAATCCCGGTCAGGTCTACCTAGCATGGTCCTTTCTAAATGATTTCCCAGCCTTCCTTCACGCAAATGTGTTTACATTTCCTTTAAAGGATAACTTCCTCATCCCTACCTCATTCGTGCAGATGTAATCATATTATGTATGATATGCATACGAATGATTTAGTGCCAGCAGTAATAACTGTCAAAAAATAGTTATTTCATCATTAAAAATAGCAAGAATAACTGAGTAAAAATTCATAATTAATTTCTTATTTGGGTGAACGGCTAGTAAAAATTTTGTTTATTTTATAATAAAGGACTGGAAGACACAAAGAAATGTCACTGGATGAATTAATTTATTACTAACAGGTTTATATCATATGATGTTTGCTCAACAGTTATAGTGTACAGTTTGGTTCAAAATAAAATCATCCAGTCCGAAATATTGTGTGAGCTATTATTTACCAAGATATTAAAACGTATATATTCTCAACTCAAAATTTAGATGAAACATCAAGATAAAATTCCCATCTTAGTAAGTAAAACAGTAAGTAAAATAAAGCGGCTGTTTTCGCCTAAATATTATACTTATAATTATATTTTAAGCTAATTAACGTTTTGATGGAAGATAGCGACGCTATATAATTAAGTATGTATGTAAAGCGAAGCTTTGGGAATGAATAATTGTATTTACGGAAATCAGCTGTAACAGAATCGTGTTCGAATACATTGAATAATGACACCTAGACACGGGAATCGAACCCTGGACGTTTGAATTAGCATGCCATATCTCTACCACTAAGCTATCAGAGATTGTAGGTACTAATTAGTAAAGAATGGCCTTGGGCGTGGAACGATCCCTGGATAGTTCAGTGGTAGAGCATTGTTGCGCTAAGTCAAAGGTCTCGGGTACGATTCCCCTGCCCAGATTCATTTTTCGGTTTAATTAGGGTGACCTGGTGGTCTAGGGGTAAGGTGTCAGACTTCTATGCTGGCGGCCGGGGTTCAATCCTCGGTCCCGGCAAAGATTTATCTGATTACCAAACCCTTCCTTCACCTCTGACAAGACATCTTGTGAATGTGGGGAATGCCAGGCCTCCACCGTGGTTCGGATTCCACGTTAAACTGTAGGTCCTCCATTTCATCTCACAATCACCCTACCATTACACATTAGCGTAAGTTCGTATAACCCGAACGGGTAGTAAGA
>CABFVX010002944.1:0-73457 GCA_902151425.1 Timema shepardi | reverse complement strand
TCTTGAGCTAGTTCCATCCAGCCCACCTCATTACAGCCTATCCCCATCTTGAGATAGTTCCATCCAGCCCACCTCATTACAGCCTATCCCCATCTTGAGCTAGTTCCATCCAGCCCTCCTCATTACACCCTATCCCCATCTTGAGCTAGTTCTATCCATCCCACCTCATTACACCCTATCCCCATCTTGAGCTAGTTCCATCCAGCCCACCTCATTACAGCCTATCCCCATCCCCAGCTAGTTCCATCCAGCCGACCTCATTACATCCTATCCCTATCTTAAGCTAGTTATATCCAACACACCTCACTACACCCTAATTATTTCAGGTCTATTTTAATATTATCCTCCCATCTGCGTCTATATCTTCCCAATGGGTTCGCAAGTCAAAACTCTATACCATTTTATAGAATTTCCCATTCACGCTGCATATTCTGCCCTCCGTAATTTGCGAAACTTGATTATCCTAACAATGTCCTAACAAACTCATAATTTTGTAACCTCATCCACTCCCCAGTAGCCTCATCTCCTTTCGGACCAAATATATTCCTGAGCACCTTGTTTTTGAACACACTAAATTTGTTCTCGTCATATACCAGAGAGAACAACTTATAGAGCGATTGTTTTGTATATTCCGAGTTTTACCATCCTTGACAGCAGGCGAGACGTCAACAACTTACTGACAGAGTAATAGCATGCGTTTCCTGACTGTATTATTTTCTTAATTTCCAATCTAATATCGTTATTGCTAGTTAAAATTGTTCCTAAATTTGTAAACTTATTAACCTTGTCAAATGATATGTTGTTTGCAATAATTTCTAATCCACCCCAAGCTTTGTTCTCTGTGTGATCGTATACTTAGTCTTTTCAGCGTTCACTTCTAAATATATTTCCATACTAGCCTCTATTATTAAATGTCTGCATTTCTTGCACACCTACCTTAATATTGCTCAACAAAGCTAAAGCATCTGCCTATCCTAATAACTGCAATGTACCGTTTAATGTAAACTCTTCTCTATTATCTTGCATTACCCTAATAGCATACACTGAGGCTGGATTAAAACGTAATGGATAAAGTGCATCTCATTGTTTCAACCCATCATATATTTCTAAAATATCTGATAAGTGGTATCCAACTCGTACCCTAGCACGCGTATAAGTCAAAAGTACTGAATTAGCTTGACAAGTGTTTTGAAAATTCCATACTTAAATAAAATGGCATATAATGTATTTCTTTTAACTGAATTGTAGGATTTTTTTAAATATATGTATAATTAATTAGCCTTTATGCTGTAATCCCGCTTTTTTGTGAAATGTTCCTAGTAGTAAAATTGTAATCCGGTGTTGATCTATTTCATTGAAATCCATACTGATGGTCCCCAATTATCTACTCTGCTAATGGTTTCAAACTCATTAAAATTATTTTAGAAACAATTTTGTAGCATGTTTGTAGTAGTGAGCTACCTATATAATTTTTACACTCTAACTTATCTCCGTTTTTTAAAATGGATATTATCGTAAACTACCATTCTTTCATTCTTGTGGTAAAACTTCGTGGTTCCATAAGGAGCATAGCATTTTATTAATTTCTGTTACTAACTTTTCATCACCTCCCTGCTGGAATTGAATCTCTATCTGGAGATTTATGGTTCTTTAACTTCTAATATCTTCTTTAACGCCACTAATACCTATATTTGGGGCTAGTGGCTCAGCAGTGGGGATTTTGACACTCTTGACCAATTAGTATCCTTCATGAACACTCAAAATATGCCATAATTTGTCGTTACATCTACTAGAAACCTCGCTCGTATCTATCATCAGCATTTTAATTACACTAATGAGATATGGATAAGAAATATATAATGTAAAGGAAATGTACCCACATTTGCGTGGAGGTGAAGTGAGAAACCTTATACTATACATAACACCACTAGTACACTATGCTGGCATTTGAGTCCCAACCTTCCCATCATCTGCAAAACAGACCAGTCGGACCTGAAATTTAGACCACGTGCCCAGATATGAGGATTTAAATCTTTATTAAACGCTCTTCTACCTTGATAATATGTTTTCATCACCTTGTAGTTTCCCTTAAACACTAAACACTGTTATTACACCAAATCCGTCAAAGTAAGAACTTTAAATTGCTGTTATTCTTGACACTTTTTGGTTTTAAAATGGTGCGTGAAAGAAAGTGAGGAACTTCTTGCATGTGTGCTCTAACCTAGATATATTAATTAATTAATGTTTCGCAACGTTTTTGTGGTGCGCTTGCTCTGTACTGCATATTAAGTCAAAAGTGCCATTTAAAGCTATTAAAAGAGCCGCGTGCCAGGTAATACCGAACCCTCAGCCATGGCTACGTGGTTTTGACGTAATGATTGCAATAGGTGAATTTGCCGGTGACAAAGAGGTTCAAATAACAGCCCAAAATGGGTTGTTTTCCACATGTGATTTATAATTTTGGTTTTAAATCCCCTGTCTAAGCTAATTCAGGCGCCAAAATAGACATCGCCTGTCTGAATGTGTTGTTGCAGGAGTAATACGTGTAATGATATGGATTTAGATCACTCTAAAATATTTACAAAGTCATGGATGAAGGTAACTTTTCTTTAAAGTAACATATTTAGAGTATCCCTTTATGATTCATCTATAAATAAACACGCGCTTTCAGAAATAATGTGAAAAGGATTACACCATTAAAATATATTCTTTATACAATTGTTCCTGTTAAAAGAATTATTATTATTATCATTATTATTAGTACCGCGTCTTACCACCCGTTCGGGCTGTACGCACTTCCGCTAATGTGTAATGGTAGGGTGATTGTGAGCTGAAATGAAGGACCTACTGTTTAACGTGGAATCCGAACCACGGTGGAGGCCTGGCATTCCTCACATTCACAAGATGTCTTGCCAGAGGTGAAGGAAGGGTTTGGTAATCAAATAAATCTTTGCCGGGACCGAGGATTGAACCCCTACCACCAGCATAGAAGTCTGACACCTTACCCCAAGACCACCAGGTCACCCTGTTAAAAGAACAACTCCGCAGTATTTGGCAAAGAACGCCAATTCCCTATACCAATAAGAAGCTAACCTTCGCAACACCTGTCACCAGGACTCTTTCTATTAGTTAGTTTTTACACTGTTGACGAAGGGAGCAAGAGGCAAGGAGTATGTCATATATAAGCCGTTTGTGCGTATGTTTAAGGCATCCAAGCAACGTCACACAAACCACACACACAAGTCCCACATACAAGAAACGCAGTCAGGGACGCACTAGTACTGGCTCTCGCAGTCACAGTCTAACACAGAATACAATAATTTACATTAATATCACAAGTGTGTATTGATATAAAGCATTTAATTGGAGTATGTGTAAGTAATTAGCAGATGTCATTTGAATAAACCGTATGTGAATCAACAGCCATCAATAGTTATCTTTCTTTCATTTAATAAATATACAGATTTAATTGGTGCTCGACCACGGAGCAATTAACAGCTGGTTAAATGGTATCTATTATGTATAGTGATGATAGGCGTCGACCACGGAGCTATAGACAACCGAAATATTATCACAGAAATGTTATATCTGGAATTAATCCGTAGTGTTTCATACTTGGGTGTCAAAATAGACATCGCCTGTCTTAATGTGTTGTTGCAGGAGTAATACTTGGGCGTCAAAAGAGACATCACCTGACTGAATGTGTTGTTGCAGGAGTAATACTTGGGTGTCAAAAGAGACATCACCTGACTGAATGTGTTGTTGCAGGAGTAATACTTGGGCGTCAAAAGAGACATCACCTGACTGAATGTGTTGTTGCAGGAGTAATACTTGGGTGTCAAAAGAGACATCACCTGACTGAATGTGTTGTTGCAGGAGTAATACTTGGGCGTCAAAAGAGACATCACCTGACTGAATGTGTTGTTGCAGGAGTAATACTTGGGTGTCAAAAGAGACATCACCTGACTGAATGTGTTGTTGCAGGAGTAATACTTGGGCGTCAAAAGAGACATCACCTGACTGAATGTGTTGTTGCAGGAGTAATACTTGGGTGTCAAAAGAGACATCACCTGACTGAATGTGTTGTTGCAGGAGTAATACTTGGGCGTCAAAAGAGACATCACCTGACTGAATGTGTTGTTGCAGGAGTAATACTTGGGTGTCAAAAGAGACATCACCTGACTGAATGTGTTGTTGCAGGAGTAATACTTGGGCGTCAAAAGAGACATCACCTGACTGAATGTGTTGTTGCAGGAGTAATACTTGGGTGTCAAAAGAGACATCACCTGACTGAATGTGTTGTTGCAGGAGTAATACTTGGGCGTCAAAAGAGACATCACCTGACTGAATGTGTTGTTGCAGGAGTAATACTTGGGTGTCAAAAGAGACATCACCTGACTGAATGTGTTGTTGCAGGAGTAATACTTGGGTGTCAAAAGAGACATCGCCTGACTGAATGTTTTGTTGCAGGAGTAGGACATGGGTGTCAAATTGCTCTTGATTAGACTCTAGTAGAGCTACCCTGAGGCGACGTTTAGGAGTTGTGGTGGTTGGAGGGGAAGGACAGTCGACTTTAATGACTTTGTCCGAACCACTTTTACTGCCCGCTGGACAGTTTTACTATTACTCTCCAAGGTATTAAGGCTGCATGCAACAACTGTAATTTAAATATTTTCTCAGTTTATATAATTTGCAGACACAAATAAATTGTGTGGTGTATATAGGTCCACCAAGAGGGGGAAAGACTACTGGTACCGTAGGGCCGGACCCGGGGCTTCCATGGGTCCGGGCTCAAGATCCAGAGTCAGAAATTTTAAAAAATCCAGAAGATTAAAGAAAATACAAAATCAATTGCCTATTCATAATATGGAATAAGCAGCCATACCACTGCAGTTTCCCATGAAACATCCTACTGGCATTTGTCATTATTATATCCTTGGCTCAGTCCAGTCTTATACTTGGCTTCAAAATGTTTGAAGTTTCACAGTTTAAAGTTTAAAGTTTTGTACTGAAATTAAATTTGGCACACAAAGATAGTCAGGAGGTAAATCAAATACAATTTCATTTCAATTATTTTATCATGTGCCTAACATTTCAGTGTTCATTCACGTAAAAAGTTTGCACGCTGCTTTTTTTTTTGTAAAAGTTAAAACAAATCTTATAGAATTTACAAACCTAAGTTGAGCATAAGAAGATAAACATAAGGGAAGGAAGGCATTTCCCTCTGGAAATAATTCTGCCCTCTCCCCCTTACCAGACTAGAATAAATTCCTCTCTCTCCTAGAATAAACTTGCCCTCGCCCCTTCTTCAATATTTATTTCACTCCCCTCTGATAAATAAGAAGCCCTATTCACTGAAATAAAATTCCTCTCTCTCCTAGAACAAACTTGCCCTCGCCCCTTCTTCAAGACTTATTTCACTCCCCTCTGATAATTTAGAATACGAAGCCCTCTTCACTAAATAAACTTGCCCCTCGCTAGATTTAGTTCACTCTCCTTTGATGTTCTAGAATATGAAGCTGAAAGATGGCCTTGCATATAGCTCCACATAACTTTTAGAGAAGTTTGATTTCCAAACAAATTCCAGATGAGGGCCACTCTTAAGTATTTTACAAATATTTGACCAGGGAGGGAACACAAGTTCTCCTTTAGATTGCCGATCAAAACCCCTCAATTTTTTTTATTACCTCTCTAAACAATAAGGTTCTGCCGCCACTGAAGTTTAGTAGTACAAGGAGAAGAGGCCCACGCTTTGCCCCTGGTACCGGGGCCGGTTTGAGCATCTGTGGGGCCTGAACAGTATATATACAAGCTGTCGTAATTCCTCTAGAGCACGATTTATTCTATCGAACAGGTCCAAAATGTTCAATACTGAACTTCACCTGATGGCCAGTTTTCAGGATGTATGATTATGTCCACTGGGGTAAGAATACTGTAGCGTGTCACTCAGACACAACTAGCGCGTTAGCCAACTACGCCACCGAGGCGGGTGTTTGTAATGTTAAACAGTGCCAATATACCAAAATGTAATCAAAATTGTTAAAGCAGATTTCGGGGGGGATATTTCTTTTTCCTTTTGCCTTCTAATAAACTACCCCTCCTTACCTTAGGGGAACCTTATGAAAACCGTGGATAACAAGTTTTATCCTGATCAGTAAAATGGTTTCGGCTTTAGGCCAAGACACAAACGGCATTGTGAAAACAACTTTTTTTGTTTTAGGGATTCATGAAATGTTGAGATTTATAAAAATCTTGAGTGAATGCTGCAATTTATTTTAAAGTTTGGTTAGCTTGTTTTTTCATGGTTATGTAAACCACGAATGATTGTGCAGCTAAAATCAAGTAACATATATTTAATAAATAGCACAATACCCATTTTAAAATTAACAGCTTCATTTCTGGTCGTGAAATGTGTTCCATTGGCATTTGTTGGACAATGATTAAGAATGAGAATATTTTTTTAGTGTCACCCAAACATCTGGGACGGGCATTTCAATTAAAGCCTAAATAGTAGATTAAATATTAACTCCAATGAAAGTGAACTGAAACTGTTTCTCAATTGAAGGATTCATAATAAACAACATTTTTTGTATATATTTTCGTTTTTTAGTAAATTACCCTGGTCAAAAAAAAATTGGGGCCCCTAGTGGGAATTTTTAGCCATCATATAATCCTACACTCACCTGCCTGAAAAATTTAGCTTCCTAGGTCTACTGGACTCAAGAGTATTTCAATTTTGGTTTTCTAGAACACCCCCTACCCCCGCATCCCCATTTTGGGATAGTTTTGTCACTGAATATTCCTTCACCCTTTTGGGCTATGGGCCACCTGCCTGAAAATTTTCTGTTTCTTAGATCTTCTGGTATTAGAAATTTTTTCAATTGGTTTTTAGAGAGAGAAAAACAGTTTGGGGGCCCGTGGTAATGTTTGTTCACCATGTATTCCTGCACTTCTTTGGGTTCGGGGCTAACTTTATACAAAATTTAAGCTTCCTGGCTCCTCTGGTCTAGGAGATTTTATCGGCTGGGCTATTAATATAATGGAGGTACTAAACGATGAAACATGAATTGAATATAGCTATGAAAATGAATAACAGGTCACAAGCCTGGAAATAAATTCCCTCAATAAAAAAATATTAGTTAAAGATGCGTTATCGTGGTATTACACTGTCACATTTCTTTGATCAAAGCTCTTTGATTAAATAAATATAGTGTAACTTTCATAATCCATCAAATATATTTTTATAATTAACATATTTTACTAATATTTTATAAAATATCTACCTTATATAACAAGCTCTTGGGTTTTATCCTATAAAATAGTGAGGTTTGAAAAAGTAGCCTATCTATACATGTAAAGCGGTTGAAAATGTAATTGTACTCTATAAATTAAAGGCACAAACTTCAGAACTAGTCTCTAACATAAGCAGATTTTTCTATTAAATGGCAAAGAAACTTTGGTGAACAAATTTTTAAAAGTTTCTTGCTCCACTCATCAAGACTTTTTAGATGATTGGCATCCATTTTTGTAATCAAATATTGTTCAAATTATAGGAGGCCCCCTCGATAAGCGAGAAATTGTCGTGATGACGACGTTCAGCTCTAACACAATATTTAATTCTACGAGGTGTTATTTAAAAATATTGTTCACGCCAAAATTAAGTCAAACGAGTCCAACACATTTCTTTTTCTCTAATAACCCTTTGGTTTGAAAATGAGATACTAACTCATTTTCAACGAATTTTTAAACATATTTGCGGAGCTAGGGGACTAGGCTTGATGAAAAATGTATTTAGCCTTCCTCTAACAACTACAGTAGTTTTTTATACGCTCTCAGCAGGAAATGTTAAGATGGTTGAGAGCTAATAGTGAGCTTTCCTCTTTACCGTGAGATAAGTTTCTGAGTTGTCTTTCCCTCTTTCTTATTGGCATGACAAAGGGGGTTGGAGGTGTAGGTTGAAAGGGAGTATAAGCTTAGAGCTCATAGAGAATTATTTCCAGAAAACGACACAGACCATTGAATTTTAAGCCATGTAACCTGACAGCTATTGATACCGAGGCGGTCGCCTTAAAGTAAAGTACCTACATTTCTATAAGAATAGAGCTAGGTTTCTTCAAACGAATAAAGTTATGGTTTAGCAGGACCACAATAGAACATTTTGAGGTTATTATGTTCAACGTGTTTCACTACTCGTTCGAGCTGTACACATATGTACTGATTACGCTAATGTGTTAGGGAGGAGGTAGATTGAATATAGATGAAGTGTATTCGCATTGGTATGGAGGGAAAGTGGAAAATTATTCTAGGAAAAGCCACACTAGTAGACCCAACCGGGATTCGAACTCCGATCTCTCCGTTTTCAACAGGCCAATCTTAACACGAGGCCATGCGACCACTGAGGCGGTTATGAGCTATAATTACTATTATTAATTACAATAGTTAGGCAGGGGCGAGGAAGGTAGAATTCGCACGGAGGAAGAGTAGTAAAATGCCATCAGCACACTCAACCTGGGTTCGATCTCCCCATCACCAGCAAACCAGTCCCAGACCATAATAAATACCATGGTGAGGGTATATTTCCCTGAAAGTAGGCGGCGGCCGCCCTGAATCCTTCTTACCGCGATCCCACTACAGTCGAGACGAGCCCACATCCCACCTCGAGTTAACGAGGGAGAACTCAAAACTTGCTCAGATCTAGGAATCTTTCCTTCCTTCTTTCTCTCTTTTATTGGCCGGCAGGAGAGTCGTTATGGCTACGCAAGGAAACTTGTTTGCATGTGGTTTGTGTTATCCGTGGCCCGCGGGTCGGAGTGGGCTCGCAAAATAGGAGGGGAGGGAGGTGGCGCATCCTACGTGGTGACCTTACATAACATGACACCAATAGCAGGGGCGGGGAGGGCGTCCAAGGGCAGTTGACTGGAAAGGGGGCTCACTTTGGTGAGGTTCGGATGACAGCAGGGTATAAATGGGATTATATAGTAGGATTGCCATAGAAACGACCTTTTGGTTCTGACATGGTGAGAAACTGGTTTGGCTCAATCAAACCAGCATTAGATAATTTAATCTATTTACTTTTTTCAATTGAAATTGCTCATAAAATAAAGTTTTTATGTGTAGTAATTTTAAAATAAAATTTTCGAGAATTATACACTCCACGGCATCAGCCTGCAATCGATCTGTGAGTGGTTACCGTCTATTGATGAATATAGTGCCAATGTTGGTGGACAGATGGTATCATGTGGTCAGCACAACGACCTCTCTGACCAATAATCTCAGTTTTCTAGACCAGAGCCGCTACCTTTTCATTCAAGTAGTTTCTAATTTGTCTTCACAGGGCTTAATTTGACCCCGTTCCAGATCCAATGCTTCACAGAGAATCCGAAAGTGCCAGTGATTAAACCTGGACCCTCTGGAAGTATAACCAGGAACTCTGACCACTAAGCCACAGAGGTGGTATTTTATTAGTGTTTAGAGTTCTGGCAAACAAAAATAAAATGATCTGTTCAAATGAGGATGACACCCTGAATTTAAATATATTGTGTACTCATCAAGTTCCTGAATTATTTATATAAATAACTCGTATTTTGGAGTTAATTATGTTTTATATTGTTTTATTTACAAATATTTTAATGGTACTAAGACTAGTAATGTATTTTTTTTAAGAACCAGAACTAGTACCGAAAGCTAGTAAAGAACTGCAAAGAACAGGAACCTTTATTTTTCTAGAACCGGAACCTTTAAAATTTTGTTTTCTAGAACTGGAACAGGAATCAGATCCGATAAGTGTTTCGGTTCGACTCCCTGCTACAAAGTGTTGCAGAGAAGTAAATATAACACCTTATCATCATTAACCATAATCATTGTGGTTTTTTTAACTCTCCTCCTGTGGTTTTCATAGTAGGCCTATATTTTTAATGTTCTGAGTGTATCTGAACAAATGTGTTATTTCTATTAAATGCATCAGCCAAACGTCTACAGGTCGCCTTTTTCTGTTTACTTGTCACCGCTTCAGTTGTTTATACTTTATAATATCAATTCGTATTCTTACAATAAGTACAACCACGAGACAGGCTCATTTGAAGTAAAGTTGGGAATACTGGATTAGTTATCACTTATTATGTAATTTTAAATAATGTAAATACTTCAAAAGTTCATTTTATAAACTAACCATGATAATCCATTATTACAAACTTAAATCAATAGCTACAAACAAATTTACGTATATTAATTAAATAAACAAAACATAAACAGATATTCACAAAGTCAGCCTGGTATCTACTTTTAGGCCGTGTTGCAACGAACAGCTGTTCAGACGGAAAAAAACAGTGTTGCCATGTTAGTTTTATTTGATTCCTTGGTCAAATGTGTGGTCATTTGATTGGAGAATTTGATCCTTAATTAACTTTGTTGCAACCCAAAATTATCGTATTCTATGATCAAGCTGATTGAAAAATCAATATGATGTATATATAACCAACCCTGATCTTTGATTCTAGATTTCAGATAAAGAAATGTTTGAGTCAATCAGAGATTAAAAAATCTCCGATCACCAAAAAGTATATTTGATCCAATAATCAAGTAAAATTACATAGTGGCACTGTAAAATACACTGTATTTGGAAAATCTGATTGTAAAATGACCTAAATGCATACACAATATTGACTATGATGTATACACATTATATTATGACTCTCGTAGCCTAGGCTAACGTGAATGGAGTATATATACACATTCATTTCAATAAATTGCAATTTGGGGCACGTTCCTCGAGAAAAGAGTTTTAAAGCAATTCTGTAGTATATTAATAAATATAACTCCATGGCGTCGAACCCGCAATCAAGCCATACAATAAAATGTACCCAGTCTATACCAAATTTCATTTTTTTTCTATGCTCTAATAAAAACTCATTTATTTCTTGTAGCTGCTTTGGATCTCAACCACTCTTTATAAATTCAATGTATATTTGAAAAATTTCATCTGAAGACGATATAATCGATACTATTATCCTTAAAAATAAGTCTCACTCAAAATAAATATATAAAACACAAACTTTACTTCTATTAATCACTTAAATAAGGACGAACAATATTAATTCCGTTATTGAAATTTATAGGTCATCTCCTCCTTCAACAAGATGATCGGAGAATGTAATAGTCGATGGAATAGAATTGGCTGGTTATCTTGACCAGAGATTTGATTGATAACCACATTCTAATTATTAATGGTTCAACTTCACATGAGGTTTGAGCCTCTGATTGTAGTTCAACTTCCATCTGATATCTGATCGAGCCAGTGATTATTGTGTGTGCAACCAGCCCTTGGTTTTGGTCTTGTAGAACGCAGGCGCTTCGATATTTGGATCTTTCTGTCCATCGCACTAGTATGCACATAGATTAAGGCGTCAGTCTCTTCAGGTTTTCTAGTGATGGAGAGGCTAGGTTTTTAATCCTATCCAGGTAAACTGAGAGGGTCTACCCTGAATGGTTTTCTAATCTCACGTTCCACAAACTTGCGTGCATTTATTCTTATTTTTTCCTTTATTGTCCTTATTCCGTTAGTCTACAGTTGCAGATAATCCCCAACCAGTATGGGTAGTTAGATGAGGCAAATCTAAAAATAAAAGCATTATATAAGTCTTCGAGTAACCTTGAAAACCAAACTTAGGCTCTTTTTTTTATGGTGGTGCCTTTCCAACACTGAAGAAAATAAGTAATTTATTATGACCCACACCATTCGGCACGTGGTCCAAATGTCAAGTAAACTTATCTGGTTTTTAGGGACGGGTAGCTCGGGGATCAAGCCCCTGTCGGGTGTAATGAGGTTTGTTTTCCTAAATAGTTTCCTACTCTCCCTACACGCAGATGTGGATATATTTTCTCTAATTTCAACCTTCTTTGTCCCTAACACATTGGTTTAATTGATATGCATGCGTATAGCCTGAATGAATAGGTAAAATTATTAATAAAAAGTTATATTTATAAACTGCAAACAACTACATATGGTCCAACTACGGTACTAAAACGTGTGTTTTCAAAGAAATAACATATCTGTGATAAAAGATAATAAACTTCTTAATTATTGAAAGCCCTCATCCAATAACTGTAACTCTAACACGCCACTGTAGATAAATATAGTGCCCTTTTGTGATGGTGTTTATTTTAATACTTTTTAAAAGATGTTTCAATGACGATCTGATTAAACAGTTCGATCTTAGCAAGAGCATTTAATTATTTAAATAAAACTTGTTTGTTTCGGTTAGTCTTGCACCCAAATATTAAAATGTTTTTGACGTAAGAGAAGAAGGTTTGATGTTGGATGATTTGTATTTGGTTACTTTTATTTGTAAGTCATTTTATGATCCAGTCATGTGTTCTGTAAAAGTATACAGAATTATTTAATACAGTCCAATTTTCATAAGAGGGCATTTTATAAAATACGTACATGTTTTTTGCGGTCAATCATAGGGAAGTATTGTTGGAAGCTTTTGATTACTTTTTAGATCAACTTTATAATAAATAATTTAATAAAAAATCAAATTATATATATATACTTCTAATTTTATTGAATTTCAATAACATGTTAGTGGTCGAAAAATGACCTGTATCTATGAGAGCACTGACAAAGGTGTCAGTCTCGTCTTGTCTTGTTCACCAACTGTAAATCAAGATTATTATAGCGTCATATAATTTATTTTAATCAGTTAGTGTATGGACCCAATTGAACATGGTTCCCAATGTCATCAAAAAGTGTTTGAGGGTTCTAAAATAAAATAATAACTGGAGCCATGGACGTCGCCAACTCTTAATTGTTTGGGAGGACAGAACTAACCTATCCCAGTCTCACTTTAAATAAGAAAATAAAAGTCACTTTATAACAAATAAATAACAAGAACAGTATTATAACGGAATTAATTATGTCAAATAAAAAGTTACTTGGTTCATTAATGCATCGTTACAAATGTAGATTTTTAAATATTCTGAATAAAACATTTCACTGTCCCTTTTACAGAAACTTACCTGAATCAGTGGTCACAAAGGCTAAGGCAGGGGTTCCTTACGGGAGGTATCCATACCCCTTTGGAGCCACATAAATGGGGTATGGGACTCGAGCTCTTAACAATTACAAAAAAAGTTGGAATAATTAGAATAAACTATCACGGTTATCAATGAGGATTGAGGCAGTGAGGCCGTTCAGTTCAGCAAAACCAAGCTATTGACATCCTTTGAAGTCAAACTGCTACTAATAGGTCTAATGATGATGATGATTATTCCAACAGTCTGGTAATGGGGGCACCGGGACATATTGGATCCATTAGGTGTCTGTAATCGTAAAAAGAAGCGAAGAGCTCCTGGTATAATGCGTCACTCTGGCAATAGACTGGACTGCTTAGGACGGAGAGATCAGGTTTAGAATTTCGGTTAGGTGTACAAAGGGTGGTTTTCCTCAATTGTTTTCCACTCTCTCTCCCTACAAAATGCTGGTACACTTCCTCTTACTTCAACCTTCTTCATCCCTAACACATTATCGTAATTGATGCATGTACGTATAGCCCAAATGGGTTATTAAAATGCGATGCTAAGAAATAAGGTCCCATTTGAGCATATTATTATTAATAATGGCGTGTATGAGCTACATCACTTTGAGTTTTAGGAAATATTAGCCAGTCAGTATATAGTCTGAAGGGTAGTGGGAAGCGGTAATAAAAAAAAAGTTAATTGTTCATCCTTTCCATGGAGGATCTTTCCATGTCCCGATGAGATGAGATGATGTTGATTGTGAATATGACGGGGGGAAGCCAATGAAGATCTTAACCTAACTTAAGCCTAGTTAACCAAACCCTGGATACCATGGGAGCGATTCCCCTTTCGAGAGAAATCCCTCCATATCACCCGGGAATCGAACCTGGGACCTATAGATCAGCAGCCAGGGCCACGAGGCCAGTTGGCATATTATTGGGGAGGAAGTTTCCACCCCGCTAATGACTCCCGTGGTCATAGGGTTTGGTTCGAATACCTCTAACTCGTTAGGTCTAATTGGTTTTGTTGTAACTAAAGCAGCTGCGATAGGATCGTCTCACATTACGTTACTTGCACTCTATATGGTCCGAGCTCAAAGATGAAGAGGAGCCAGCATCGTACATCTATCAAGCTCAACTATCGAAAATGACAGTTGCACATTAGCCTTAAATGGGTAGTGATTACATAAGAGTAGATTTAGTAAAATTGTGGGCCGGTGCCGTCAAAAACATCAGTTTTTATAAAGAGACTGTATCAACGGTGACGGGAAGTTTGAGCTTTGGAGCCCGGTTGCACTGTGACTTGCCATGGCATTCCCTCTCACATCTTCACGCTGGTGCGGCTCATTTCCTCTAAAACAATCCTACACATATCTACACCTAAAATAAAGCTTTTAATAGTCATGAGGCTAAACTTAAATTAAGGGAGTAAAACATTATGTTCACCCACATCAGTTGGCACTTAGTATAACCGTCCAACTCATTTATTATAGTTTGAGGGTGACTAGAGTTTTAAGTTGGAATATATATCAGCTGGTCGTATTGAGGAAGGTATTTCCTAAATGGCTTACCACTCTTACCCCACTTAAATGTGGTTACATTTCCTCTCAAATTCTAACCTCCTCATGCCTGCCACATTGATGTGATAATTAATATAGCCCTAATGCGTACTCAGATGTGGCGGAAAACCTCAACATGGATGGTTTAAGTGGAGTACAATTTTCACAGGAAATACCTTTATTTTGTAGGTATGGCAGATATAATATGATATACCACCTCGTCCTATTACCTGTTCATGCTATACGCGACTATATGAATAAAATGAACGAGTTTGTGTCCATCATGAGCGTTGCGGGATATCTACCGCACGCAAAGAGCTGAAATTTAAATATTAGTAGCCCCTGTGCCAGAAAGAACATGTGCACCTCGAAACAGGAATTTTAAAATTTCGAGGTGGAGTTTTTAAAATAAATTAAAATATTGGTGTGAAGAATGTAATGGGTGTCTACCTCGGGAAACGCCAGCTTCTTCTGCTATGATCGATTGCCACATGGTCTAAGAAACTACTCGTGCAGTAGACGAGAATACCAATGATGGGGAGAGCGAGGTTCGAATCTCAGTTGGGTGTACTGAGGTTTTCTTTTCCAAAATTGTTTTCCACTCTCCCTCCACGCAGATGTGAGTATACTTACTCTGAATATAATCTTCCTAATCCCAAACACCATTAGCATAATTAATACATAAGCGTATGACCCAAATGGGTAGTAAGACTCGATGCTTAAAAAAATAATTACTCTAATGCGGTAAAGATGAGGAAAAAAGCATTTTAGAGGTAATTTATCAGCATTTGCCTAGAAGGAGAATGGGAAACCATTTAGGAAAAACTACCCTCATTAGACCGTAGAACGTATATACCCCTATCATCAGTAGGTCAGTATAACACGAGAGTGACGCCTTAGACCGTTCAGCCACTGAATCTGGCTAAATTCATATTAAAATTGGACTGTATCCGCTCGAGAATCTCATATATTTACTCTTAGGATATAAATATGAGCTTGGTAGGATTTTAAAGAAACTACATCCACACTTGCATGGAATGAGAGTGGAAAACAATATCTAAAAACCTCTCTCACTACACCCAGCCAGGATTAGAACCCCGACTTTCCCGTCACCTGAAAATCAGACTATTATAGTTTGACTTTAGTCCGCGTGTGGGTCAAGTTTCATTTAATAAGTTGTTTATGTTTATGTTTGGCGAGTGTTAGTGATTCATCTCTCAGATTGAGTGTGTGGCCTGTTAGCTGTAACCGGGTCAGGGCTGGATTGGCCAACTGACAGTCTAACCACCCGACCACCGCCACGGGTCACGATATAATACTTTTAGATATCATAGTGCAACCGACCTAGCCTCAATACTTTCTCTCACCGCACATATGGGGGGATGTCGTCCGATTAGAGCCCCTTCGGACCATCCGGGGTCATTTCCAGTGCACAGATCGTGTTCCTGCGTGTGAAAATGACCAATGTGTGCCCAGTGAAGTCAAATAATTGTTGAGGGGAGGGGGAGGGGGTTTTTTGATTGGAAAGTAGCACCAACTGTTTGTGATGGAGATCGTGTGACGACCTTGAGTTTGTTCAAGGATTCAAACAAATGTTCATCAAGTTATAATAGGGTCAAATATTACTAGTTTTAAAATTGTACAAATGATAGGCTATCACTCACTTGGTTCTCATTTGCCATATCGTACATAGGTGCTGCCTTTTATACCTCACATGGGAATGTATTATCGTTGATAAAGGGTCAATGAGGGACTATAACAAATTATTTGTAGGTACAATCTAGACTACAGTCAAATTTTCATAGGAAGAGACTCATCTGATGTTTAGAAAAGTTTTTGTTGCTTTTTTTTTATCCCCGCCTCTTACTACCTTGTATGATAATTACTGTAATGGTATAGGGATGAGTAAGGAAGCATTTAAGAGGTAGTCTACCCTCATTTGCTTAGAAGGAAAGTGGGAAAACATCCAGGAAAAACCACCCTCAGTATACCCGAGTTGGATTTGAACCCTGACCTCCCCGTCATTAGCAAGAAAGTTTAACATGATCGGCCACTGAACTGGGTAGCTTGAAATGCTACTGGATCTAATTTCACGTATTCATACGTCAAGTTATGTGATTTGGTGCCGTTCCTTTTAATAGATATTAGCAATAGGCAAAAATAGCACTAATAATAAAATAATAAAACGATATCATTATTTGTATCGAAATATATGTGTGTATTTTCTAAATAGCTTTTTCTATGAAAATTTAACTGTATATCTGCTGACCATGGCAGCACACCACGCCACGCCACTGCTTACCGCCCAGCTGGGCTACACGAATATTTATTATAGTGGGATAGGGATGCCAATGTTTAATTTAGAAGAAGTATACCCGAATTTTCTAGCACGAAAATGGAAAATTTAAGAAAAAGATATCCTCAGTCCACTCGGTCAAGATTTGCGCCCCGATTTCCCCATTACCAGAAAAAACAGATGACAAGACCAGACTGGCACCTTTGTTTGTCCTTGTGTCCACCGGTGCGGGTAATGTTGAACCTGCTGTTTGTTTTATGGTTATATATAGCATAAGGCAATATTCTTGCTAACTTTCCTTTTCTAAACCCACCTTTAAGGCAGCGAGCAAATTACAAACTAACTTAACTTAGGGCCAGAGATGCAGGGACGATATAGGTTTGGTGGTGGTGGGGAGTTATATATGGGGGTTTGGTGTAGCGTCTTAATCGTGCTTCCCCAAAGCTATATAGGATGTTTTTATGGTTACTAGAAGCATTTTCTCATGGTTTATAATGTCATTTATTCACAATACACAATATATTTCCACACGAATATATGACAAAATTACTCGCCTTCAAGCTATAAGCTAGACGGTACTGATAATATTGTACCCACCAATCAACATTTGGCTAGGTACAAATAATATAATGTACCCACCAATCAACATTTGGCTAGGTTATAATAATACAACGCAACCAATGTAACCGGGTTTGACAATAATGCCGGTGTCACAAAAATAATAACAGTATTAGACCACAAACAACTGTTTCGCTACGCCTCTTACTGCACGTACTTACATATGATGAAGAAGGTGAACATTAAGGATATTCATTAACAATCACATGGAAATATGGTGGTAAAACTTAAGTTAAAATCCCAAAGTGACCTCTAGTTTCTTATTACACTTTCCCGGGATTCAAACCAAACGTCGACCTGTTGGATCAGATACGCCCTGCTGGCCACAATATAAGTTGAGTTTGAAATATACTCACCCATAAGGCCATAACCTTATAGTATTATTATCCAATTAGAGTCCAGGCAGACCTTGCTCCACGTCATTAAACAAACGCCGGCTTCATTCATTTCTCGCGCTGTAGCGAGGGCAGTCATTATTCAAATCACGTCTGACCTTGAACGGATGGCCCTCCGTGGATCCACCGCTGATCTGCTGAAGATGGCAGACGATTCCAGTTTGTTACTGAGCTGTATTGTGTACTCTTATTCAACTAGTTTGTAACTCGATTCAGTGGATTCACGGGCTAAGGCGTAAGTCTTATCTAGTCTGGTTTGCCTCTCATGGGAAGTTTGAGGTTTGAATCCCAGTAGGATAGCAACAGGTTTTTTTTTTCTAAAGTGTTCTACTCTTACTCCCTACAAATGGTGCTACATTTCCTCTATAATCTACTTAATTCCTTTCCACTCCAATAGTGTAGGCTTAAACATCCGGATAACCCGGACGGGTAGTAAGACGTGGTCAATTAAGCTCTGACGTGGAGTGACAACAAAAGAAAGCCAATCCCTGACCTGATTGTAATTCTGTGTAAATTGTTGAATGTTATTCGAACCAATTACGTAATGTAATTGTTTGGCTATCTCGTGGTAGTGTTGTGGTCAGCACGGCGGTTATTCTGACTTTACATAAAAATAACGATGAGTCACTTTATAAACAAATGTTTTGCATTTCATTGTGATGTGTGTTAACTGTTAAAAAGTTCCTTAACCTCAGCATATCTTTAAATCCCGATGGAGACCTGGTTCTAGTTTTAAATGTCAAATTAATGCTCACTATTCCTTTTTCTATATTTTGTCTTAATTCAGCCCTCATTTTATTTACATAATTACATTTACAATATGTAATTGGTAGTGTTGGGGACACGAGAAAAGGCATTTTTGCAGTTTTTTTACCTATACACTTCGTTGGCAAAAATAAATTAAACATTGCCCCAGTAGAAACATATAATTTAATTTTCTTCACGTGGTGATATCACCGGTTTGTTGTGTTTTTTAACACCACGTCTTACTACCCATTCGGGTTATACGCCTATGTAATAATTACACTAATGGGTTAGAGATTATGAAGGTTTAATTTAGAAGAAATGCACCCATAATTTCGTGAAGGGAGAGTGGAAAACATTTTAGGAAAAACCACCCACCCTCAGTGCACCCAACAGGAGTCAAACCTCAATCTATTCATCTTCGGTAGTCTAGTCCAATGCGAGAGTAGTGCGTTAGACCATATCAACACTGTTGTTGAATATCTGTGTTGAGCATAGCGTCATTAGATGACAAACCTTTTTAATGAAGAGAAAAAGCTGTAATCGAATTCCTGGAGCCTCTTGACAGATAATCAACAACTGTAGAGATCTCCATGGAAAGAAAACTAAACTCCGTGTTTGTAATGAAGATATATTTGATTTATTTTGACCAAAAAAATATTTTGCTATCAATACTGCAAAAACTCTGGCCTTTTCTTGCACTCCCTAGATCCCCACTTTAATCATGTAATATCATGTCAAATAACGGACAAGTATAATAATTTGTCCAATCAAACTCATCCTAATTAAACAATTTCAGTAAATTCGGTAAACACAGTCAACATTTTCATAGTTAAATTAATTATTTACTATTTATTTTAGTCAAAACAATTATAGCCTTTCTTAACGAAGTTTTATAGGAATCAATTTTGAAAGTGAATAAATCAAAATACGATCCTTTTATAAAACTGACCTTTTCCTTTACCGCCATTTGTAATTTTATCTCGATTTGCACATCAGTGTCCATTTATTTTCCGTGATTGGTTCTCAGTATCTATATGTAAGGGTGGTGCTTAGTAAACGGTCTCATACGTACTAAAGAGCTTACAGATAAGGAGTAGTCTATATAGACGAGGCAGTAGTTCACATTTGTTCTGCAGAGCTTTCGAGTCCCGAGAAGGGAGGGAGAGAAAGAGGAGAGTAACATAGTAGTGAGTCCTCACATATCCTGCCCTACCAACCCAATCACACATCATCCCAACTACACACTACATACAGTACATACATACGGTGACTACATACAGCTATGGGTTGTGATCCTAGAGCACGACCTCTCTGAGTTGACCTTTATCTGACAATTCTTAACCATACTAGATCTACTTTCATGTAGCGTTGCGCCAACCCCATGTATTAAGTAGCTGTCACTCTAGACATTGTGTGTCAATATTGACCAGTGAAAATGATGACCACTCTACATTTGTTTTTGTTTAAGGAGGTTGCCTACCTGTGACGTAATGGCAGGTCAAGATAGGATTCCCCATTTTAATGAATTTTTCGTTTTACTTAACGAGTTTTAAAGATATAGCGTTGAAACAAAAACCACAAATTCTTAAATAATTCTAAAAATATTCCTACACTATCACAAAATTATTCTTTTTATCTTTATGTAACTTTTTTGAACGTACTTTTTATAAATCGTCTACAACTTAGGTTATTTGTTTTGGTCATGAAAATGGCCTGTAGGAAGATTTCTACCAGGATTTAGATTTTAAAAATTTGTGGTAGCATATTTCTATCTAGTAGGAAACAATAAAAAAGTAAAATTAAAAAGCAAGTAAAGGTTTTACGTGAACAAATATTAAAGTGATTGTGTAAACTCGTCAGAGGAAGAGGGAAAGGTTTATCAGCACCTAGACAGTAGCCCTTTCAGGGTGAAATTCTCATTTTCCTTCCGCTCTTTTTATTTTGCATATTGGTGTTTAAGTATGATACTGCTTAGACTGCTTAGGTTCGTCATGTAAAGATGCAACGCGCTTCGCAAAATAGGTTCGAAACCTCCATGTAGGCAACGTCGTTAATCAAAAATGTTATTTTGATAACAAATCGTCTTTAATTTTTTTAAACGTCGCGTATTACTAACCGTTTGGGCTGAAAAAATGTGTACTAATTACGCTAATGTATTAAGGATGTGGAAGGTTGAAATCAAAGAAATGGTTTCCCGCATTTGCGTGTGGAAAGGGGTAGATTATCTAAATAAAATCACCCTCAGATATCATCAGCTTTGATTTAGACAAGGGTTTTTCAACTGGAATCCCACGGGCCACATGCGGCCAGCCACGCTTGTCCATAGAAGCTCCACCTAATGTCCATGGCAAGTGTAATTTCTTCCGTACATCTGCTGTATTATATATACATATCAAAGATAATATATTTTAGTGGGAAAGTTCGTTTGGTGTGTGCCTAAACATGTTTAAATTACCATTTATTATTTCATTCACAGTTAAATAACTGTTCTTTTTGTATAAATTAAACAAAGCTATCCGATTATGATGATATCCACTAGCCACTAGACTCGCGGATGCTATCGTAGCTTTTGGGCACTTTTAAGTCAAATAACCGTTGCCTTAGACCGTATGACCACCGAAGAATGTCGTAACTAATAGCGGGCTGGTATAGTCCTTTTTCAATCAAACGAACATTTATCTTATGAGTGATTATCATTTCAGGGACACTCTTCATTTGTCAAATGCTCTAAAACAGGGGTTGACAAACACGTTGAGCAAGAGAGATGTTTTCAAAATGTAAAACTATTTTGTCAGTTACCCATACTAAAAGTTGTATCGCATATGGGCTATCATTGTAACCTGTATAAAGGCTTTGCCATCTAACCTTTGTGGCTTTGTGGCTTTGACTCGTAATGTGGCTTAATAGAAATAATGTGAAAATGCTAGTAAATTGGTATTGCTGGAAAATACAGGGATTATTCATTTTTATGACTAAATAATAGTAATATATAATTTTTTTAACTTGATGTGTAGCTTACTGAGAAAAATGACACTCTTTTTCGTTCACAATTATTTTCAATTTTGGTGGATAAAGTTTAAGCTCATTCGATTGTAGTTATCAAGATGATAATCTATATTTATTTACTCAAGTTCAGCTGAGAATGATGACTCATAATGGTTGGTATAGAGGAACAACGCCTTCACTCGGGGGGCGACACGAGCCTGAACTGGGTCATTTTACTTGGAGACAAGAGGTCATACATATCCTGAACTGGGTCATTTTATTTGGAGACCAGAGGTCATACATATCCTGAACTGGGTCATTTTACTTGGAGACAAGAGGTCATACATATCCTGAACGGGGTCATGTTACTTGGAGACAAGAGGTCATACTTATCCTGAATTTGAGGCAACTCTCTTAAACGATAAGCTACTTTGAAAAAAGCAAAGTTAATTCCTCGCACGGGCAAACGCAAATACCACCATGTGCTACCGGTAGCTTGCGATCAAACGTTTGGCAACTCTTGTTCCAAGGCGTCTCTTTGTATAAGGCATCATTCTCATAGTAGACAGTATTACCAATTATTTGAATAGCGGGGTTCAAGTCCTGATCTGGTGTATGAGGGTGTTATTTTCTTAAATGGTTTCCCACTCTTTCTCTCTATCCAAATGCAGATACATTTTTTCTAAATGCAGTGACACAGGATTTTATATCAGGGGGAGGGGTCTAAAGGAAAGCTCCGCCTTATCCCATCTATTGGCCTGATCGTAACCCCCTGCCCATGGCCCCCCCCCCCCACCCCCACTCAACCATTAGGGGGCGTTCAACTATTACGCAAGCGCATTTTTGGCCATTTTTGGCCATTTTGAACCCCTCCCCCTTCTAAGTAAAAATAAGTATATGCCTGGCTCCCTCACCCCCTCTTGCTTACGTAAAGTTTGCCAAACTTTTTTTATTTGTTAACAAGAATAACCATTCTTTTTTTTATGAAATTTTGCATATAGTATAAATAATTAATAATACGTGATGATAAAACAAAAAAACTTATGCAATTTATAAATTGCTGGATATTATTAACATAAAGGTGTAACTTAATATTGCGAAATAATTGACAATTAACTTTGGTATACAATTAATTTAAATTTACTGAACAGGTCCCATTGAAACAAGTTATAACATTATAAAAGTTTAAAATGTTAATTCACTTTTAATTGAAGTTATAAAAAAGTATTATTAGTGAATACATGAATATTATATTTATATAAAAACAGTCCTAAACTCCATTTAACCCGATGACCAAGGTCCTTGAATCCACGTCTCGACAATTTCGATTATTATGTTTATATTTTGGGGGATTGGGTCACTCAAGCCTTGGCTTGCTTACATTTATAGGTTTTTCCACTTCTTCCTATTTTAGCCACCTAGCTTCCTCATTGCTGCCTGAAGCTGCCCGAAGTCCAAGCGGCTTACGAATTTCGATGCGCCCTTTCTTAATTTTGCCCGTCTTTCTCTGTCTTATACAAGCATTGTTCTTGCCCCCTCTCCCGTTGTCAGCAAAAATAAGCAGGCTTGAAGCCCCTCCCCCTAACGTGCTTACGTAATATTTGAACACCCCCTTACTATTGTACAAACACCCCCTCCCCGCTCAACCATCCCTCTTGTACAAATACCCCCCAAGCCCAACCATCTCTATTGTACAAACCCTCCCCCCTCTTGCTACCAATGCAAGTACCCAGTAAAATTATGTTAAATCACGGCTCACCTAACTCAAAGAAGCATACCATGGTATCGATAAACAATAGGTTATAGAATATTTTCAAGCCGAGATATCGTAGAGAAATGCAACAAAATATTATGTATTCAAACTAAAACACACAAAGAACATAAACAAAATCTCAAAATTAAATAAGAACGGGCTTAAGTGACTGTTTAACTATATTTTGGCAGTTTATGGAAGGGGCTTAAAGCCTTTAAGCCGAGTCCTCGGGGGTTGGGGGAGGGGAGGGGTTCGAACATTCTGGACATGACCCCCTTCCTCGCTATGTCATTGTCTAAATGTAATCTTGTTTTCCTTGGCTAAAACTGAAGATACCCACTCCGGTGGTTGCATTGTCTAAGGCGTCATTCTTGCAATAGACTAGACTGCCGATGACGGGTATATCGGGGTTCAAATCTCGGCCGGGTGTACTGAGGGTGGTTATTACAAAATGGTTTCCCACTCTACCCCCATGAAAATGAGGGTACACTTCCTCCAAATTCAACTTAGCTTATACCTTACCGAATAGTGTAATTAGTACATAGGCATAGCCCTAACGGGTAGTAAGACGCGCTGCTAAAAAAGTAGAATGTTGATACCTATGCGAATACCCCGAAAGGGTAGTAAGAAATAAAGCACACAACTCAACCCGGGAAGATGAAAGGGTAAAGGGGTAGAATGATGTGATATTCTGTGTTATAGCGACATAATTACTGTTTGCCTCCAGTCTTCTTAGAATGATTTGCTATTCTTAGTTATAGCGACATAATTACTGTTTGCCTCCAGTCTTCTTAGAATGATGTGCTATTCTTTGTTATAGCGACATAATTACTGTTTGCCTCCAGTCTTCTTAGAATGATGTGCTATTCTTTGTTATAGCGACATAATTACTGTTTGCCTCCAGTCTTCTTAGAATGATGTGCTATTCTTTGTTATAGCGACATAATTACTGTTTGCCTCCAGTCTTCTTAGAATGATGTGCTATTCTTTGTTATAGCGACATAATTACTGTTTGCCTCCAGTCTTCTTAGAATGATGTGCTATTCTTTGTTATAGCGACATAATTACTGTTTGCCTCCAGTCTTCTTAGAATGATGTGCTATTCTTTGTTATAGCGACATAATTACTGTTTGCCTCCAGTCTTCTTAGAATGATGTGCTATTCTTTGTTATAGCGACATAATTACTGTTTGCCTCCAGTCTTCTTAGAATGATGTGCTATTCTTTGTTATAGCGACATAATTACTGTTTGCCTCCAGTCTTCTTAGAATGATGTGCTATTCTTTGTTATAGCGACATAATTACTGTTTGCCTCCAGTCTTCTTAGAATGATGTGCTATTCTTTGTTATAGCGACATAATTACTGTTTGCCTCCAGTCTTCTTAGAATGATGTGCTATTCTTTGTTATAGCGACATAATTACTGTTTGCCTCCAGTCTTCTTAGAATGATGTGCTATTCTTTGTTATAGCGACATAATTACTGTTTGCCTCCAGTCTTCTTAGAATGATGTGCTATTCTTTGTTATAGCGACATAATTACTGTTTGCCTCCAGTCTTCTTAGAATGATGTGCTATTCTTTGTTATAGCGACATAATTACTGTTTGCCTCCAGTCTTCTTAGAATGATGTGCTATTCTTTGTTATAGCGACATAATTACTGTTTGCCTCCAGTCTTCTTAGAATGATGTGCTATTCTTTGTTATAGCGACATAATTACTGTTTGCCTCCAGTCTTCTTAGAATGATGTGCTATTCTTTGTTATAGCGACATAATTACTGTTTGCCTCCAGTCTTCTTAGAATGATGTGCTATTCTTTGTTATAGCGACATAATTACTGTTTGCCTCCAGTCTTCTTAGAATGATGTGCTATTCTTTGTTATAGCGACATAATTACTGTTTGCCTCCAGTCTTCTTAGAATGATGTGCTATTCTTTGTTATAGCGACATAATTACTGTTTGCCTCCAGTCTTCTTAGAATGATGTGCTATTCTTTGTTATAGCGACATAATTACTGTTTGCCTCCAGTCTTCTTAGAATGATGTGCTATTCTTTGTTATAGCGACATAATTACTGTTTGCCTCCAGTCTTCTTAGAATGATGTGCTATTCTTTGTTATAGCGACATAATTACTGTTTGCCTCCAGTCTTCTTAGAATGATGTGCTATTCTTTGTTATAGCGACATAATTACTGTTTGCCTCCAGTCTTCTTAGAATGATGTGCTATTCTGTGTTATAGCGACATAATTACAGTTTGCCTCCAGTCTTCTTAGATTGATGTGCTATTCTGTGTTATAGCAACATAATTACTGTTTGCCTCCAGTCTTCTTAAAATGATGTGCTATTCTTTGTTATAGCGACATAATTACTGTTTGCCTCCAGTCTTCTTAGAATGATGTGCTATTCTTTGTTATAGCGATATAACTACAGTTTGCCTCCAGTCTTCTTAGAATGATGTGCTATTCTGTGTTATAGCGACATAATTACACTTTGCCTCCAGTATTCTTAGAATGATGTGCTATTCTGTGTTATAGCGACATAATTACAGTTTGCCTCCAATCTTCTTCTGAGCTCTCCTTTGTCTGCTATTGAATTCAACCCGACACCTCAGCTCAGTCCGAAGTGCGTCTTACCAACCATATCAGGATCCTAGGTTCGATTATCACGTGGGACTGACAAATTTATCCCTTGTGATGTTAAAGCATATTTTTCCACAAATATGAATTGAGGGTTGTGGCTGGTATCTTTTCAAGAGTTAAATAAACGTTGTCTGCAAACACAACAGTTTAGTCACGTCGTAGAGTGGTTAGAAAGTTTGAGAGAGGTCAAGGTATTCTGTTTTGATTCCAGGTGTTAGTGTCTATAATAATGATATAGTTGTTAATAATAAGGACTTACCATCATATTCCTCCCTAACGTGGTCTTTTGTTTTACGTAATATTACTAATTAATATAGTATTGTCCTCATTTGATCCAGCACGTTTAGCTGGCCCATTAAATACCAATTCAACGAACAAGAGAAAGTCGTTTGTTGTTTGCGTATCAACGCTATTTATGGAAGTAAATTTACAAACAAGTTTTTCGTGTTCGGTTTTGGACAAACCATGAGAGCGGAGGGGAGGGGTAGTGTTCATAATGCTCTATGTCACAAAGGTATAATAATATATTGAATGGCCCATACCACTGGTAAAATGGTTATAGACTGGATGACATCAGTTCTAAAGGGCCCTGGTTCGATTCTGAGTGATAGCTGATAGATACAATTCTGTCTATTCCCTAACTGTATGTTTGTCTGTCTTTTCACAAAGCTACAGCAAAGGTGTTTTGAGGGATTTGGTTCAAACTTAATATCTAGATGTTATATAGTCATAGCGCAAAGTTTTTTTGTAACTTTTTGATTCCAGGCCTCATATTAAGGATAGCTTACTGTTGACTGATTTTTGAAAATTTGAAATTTTTGGAAACGGTACTTAAGTTTTTGTTCAAAATGGTTATTTGGGGGGTTACTAAACATGATATATAAAAATCTACGTCCATTAATATAATATAGTATAATAGACTGGACTGGTGATGACTGGTAGATAAGGGTTCAAATCTTAACCAAGTTTACTGAGGTTGTTTTTTCCTGAATGGTGTTCCACATTCCTCCAAAAAATGTGTGGTTGCACTTCCTCAAAATTCAAATTTCCTCACCCCTAGCTCATTGGCGTAATCATTACATATGCATACAACCTTATCAGGTAGTAAAACACAGTGCTAATAAAGTAAGAGGTTTCTTTTTGTAGTTTTTTAAAAAATTCTATTATTGTAACTATCGTAAAGAGTTAGAGGCTTGCTTGCATTGCCATGTTGTAGCTATTTTGCGCTTTTTATTATGAGATTTCTCCCTCTTATGTGCTATAAATTTTCTCCGCTGCCTCTTAATCTTCATTCTATTATTAACGTACCACATACACACTCTGAACCAGTTGATAATATCACTACACGACTTACAATCTGACTTAGTTCTAGATAAATATTTAAATTGGAAAATGACACCTGGACACGATAATCGAACCCTAGACCTTTGGTTTAGTACGCCACTGTTCTTACCAATTTGCTATCCAAGAGTCGTCCAGTGCCCAGGGCACTCTTCGCTCATACTTCAAGTCAGAGTCTGTGATGGACGTGCCTAAATTGACGACTATATATGTGTGATCAATTAAGATCACTTGCTATCAGCTAACGCAGCCACCATCAACTCGGTAATTATCTTTTAGCTGCCAATTGTACAATTATTACTATACGAGTCCACATAGCATGATGGATTAAAGAACAAAGCTATTATATTTGTTAGTTACGGTTATAGCCGCATCCAAATATCATATTATTTAAATTGGGATAATTTCTGGATAGCTCAGTAGTTAGAGCATTGTCGTACTAAACCAAAGGTCCCAAGTTCAATTCCCGTGTCCAGGTGTCATTTTATAATCTAAATAATATGATAGATAGATGTGGCTATAATCGTAACTATCATATATAGTAGCTTTGTTATTTAATCCATTAGTTCTAGAAGATAAAACACCCGATCCGTCAGCCATCGGTATATCATCACCAATGATTCAATTTTTGGGCATTCTTTCATTAGAACCTTTGTCCCCTATCTAAAAAAAAAAAAGGACACGCTACCGACTCGAGTGAAGGTGTCGGCCCGAATCGAACCTTGTCCATCAGAATGAGGTGTCGCCTGACTGGACACAATTAGCGAGTGGCGTGGTAGGAAGGAGTGTGATGTGACCTTGAAGGTGTCAGGTCCCAGGTTTAGTGAGGCACGCGCCGCTCTCCTCGGTAATTACACGCCACTACACGCCATTACACGCTGGAGGATCTCCGATAAACTGCACACGTCACGCAAACAAGGGCCGAGCCCTGACGTGGCTAACAAGGGAGCGAGAGTAGGATTTTAAGAAGAACCTTATCTGACAGTTACAAAAGTAGCTACAACTTATTTAATATATTCATATGTCAAGTCATGTGATCTGCAGCTTTAACTTTCAAAATAATATATATTATTATTAGCACCGCGTCTTACTACCCGTTCGGTTTATACGCACTTACGCTAATGTGTAATGGTAGGGTGATTGTGAGATGAAATGGAGGACCTACAGTTTAACGTGGAATCCGAACCACGGTGGAGGCCTGGCATTCCTCACATTCACAAGATGTATTGTCAGAGGTGAAGGAAGGGTTTGGTAATCAGATAAATCTTTGCCGGGACCGAGGATTGAACCCCGGCCGCCAGCACAGAAGTCTGACACCTTACCCCTAAACCACCAGGTCACCAAAATAATATATAAATAGCCTGCCTATAAAATATTACAAATAATATAGTAAAATAGTATCATTGTTGCACGCAAAATATATTGTATTTTCTTAAGGGTATTCTCTATCAGAATCATACTATAATGCACCGAGTGCTTTTATAATGAAGATTGTTCCCGATTTAAGCGGCCAAACTTTGAGAAATGGTAAGGGGGATCAAAAAACTAACTCAAAATGTACGTCAGAATTTATCTTGTTTTCGCTTACTTTTCGAACAAACAGCAAAAAAGATTAAATAAAACCAAAATATTGGTATTAAATATAATATTAAACTTATTATATCATTTATTTACTTTATTAAATTGTTGGCTCCAGCCCGAAGACAAGCAGTGAAAGAACGAGTGTATGACACATTGCGCGTCTGTCCATTAGTTCACACCCAAGAGGGTCATCAAATAATTAAGTTAAAATGTCAGCTTAGTTGAAATTTAATGGTGCGTAAATTTCTTAGCTATTTTATAACTTGATATTTTAAAAATCATTCAATGTTTTGATCCAAATGATAACGTGGTGTTTGTTGGCTTTCGCATATCTCATTGGATCTTTGATACCGGATTCTTTCTAAGCCAAGCAAAAGTTCGGAAGAAATGAGGGATCATCTTAATAATTTAATGTTTCACAAATTGTATACCAAGGTCTACTTTGATAAACATATTATATACTCCATTCACGGTAGGAATTACTCTCTGAAAGGTCTTTTTTCCGACCAATATCCTACTATATAATAGATTTTTGGTGGGGGGGCGGGAAAGGCCTTTAAGAAAACAATTCCTACGGTGAACGAACTAGGCCTATATTTTAGTGTTATTTCACTTTTTATGGAGAGTACAATTTTTTTTAATGTTTGGTGTTTGCTTGAAAAGGAAGCTAAAACGAGATAATCTCCCAGATGTATTTTGAGTTAGTTTTTCGATCCTTTACCACTTCCCAACTTCCTACTTGTTCGTGCTATCCACATATAACTCCATTAATTCTGTAGGGTTGTAGAAGGTAAAGTTTAAATGAAATTCACCCGCATTTTCATAGAAAGAGGTTAAGAAAGCATTTAAGTAAAAAAAACGCTCCTAGGACATCAGATCGTGAATTGAATTCCAACATTCCTGCCACTGACAAACCAAGTATGAGAATGATGAAATGACCTGCGTGCCCATGGCTATGTGTTAAAAATTATTACATGATTTAGTAAAGGTGTATAAAGATAATATTTCTGGGGGCGGGGGGGTGTAGGAGGAGCCCATTAAAGAATGTTACTATACTTATACATTTTATCTAAATACTACCTGTCTCACCCTTATCTCATTATTGTAGATACATCCTAGATGGGTAGTCAGACACGGAAATAAAATGTCGTTCTTAAATTTACAATTTATCCAAGTATTCTTTATTGCTATTTTATAAACACCCACTTTATTGTATCACGAGCCACCACTGTGGCATTTCGAACAGCTCGGGACTCACACGGGGGTGTTCCTGACGTGCGTTTCTTTCCCGTGATTGTTTTCTTACCAGTCAGTCTACAGACTAAGGAGTGGTGGATCTTCTCGCACAAAGAGGGACTTCCTTCCCTCCTCAAGGTCACACACACTCACATATTCCCAACAGCACACGCCTCACACATGCTGAGGTATGTGCTCGGATGAGGAGGAACGGGGGAGGGGAGGGGGGGGGGCAGAAACTATGATTGTAGACCTACCAGAACCAGATCAACGTTTTCACAAAAACTAGCCTTGGGGGACAAAAAGATATACGCTATCCACCTCTTACTGAACCCTTGTGAACGAACCTGTATTGGGGGATACGTGGGCAAAGGCGTCAGTCTCGTCTGGCAAGGTTCACACAGTAGCGGTGTATCAAGGAGCTAATCTCAGCCGGATGCATTGACGTGCTGGTTACCTGAGTTATTTTCCACTCTCCCTCGACGAAAATTCTGGAACATTTTGTTTAAAATCACCTTCCTCCCCCTACCCAATTAGTGCACATTTGAGGATAGCCCAGACGGGTAGTAAGATGCGGTCAACACATGGTCTATCAACAGATCTTCCTATATGTTCAAATACTAGTACTAAAACCTTGAGTTTCATAAGAATGAACACTTAGAACACATTTTAGAAAATACAAACATATCTTTTGGGGTCAACATTGATAGTCCTTACTATATTATTAGTGTTATTTCATAAGCATTGGTAATGTCTATCAAAAGTGACAGCTGCAGACAATATGACCTAATGTATGAATACATCAAAGTAGATCTAATAAGCTGTTAGATTTGTGTATTCGTAAGAAAAACTGGGGTATTAATCAAAGGTCCGATTCCTTAGCTCAGTCAATAACGCGTCTGCCTACAGAACTAAGGGTCCCGGGTGCGATATCCGGCGAGGCCGAAAAAATTATATAACTGGTGAAATTTGGGTTTTCTCTTTTACAGTGATGAATTGACGGCCTAGGGACGGGGTGCGGTTTCTGTTCTATAATTAAGTTCATTTGTATGTCGTGTGTTGATATTATCAGTCGGTTTGGAAAATGAACGTTAGATATCTCAAATAAATATACTTACTTTTTAATCAATGACATTAGGAACTCTCTCTGGTGACCTGGCGGTCTAGGGGTAAGGTGTCAGACTTCTGTGCTGGCGGCCGGGGTTCAATCCCCGGTCCCGGCACAGATTCATCTGATTACCAAACTCTTCCTTCACCTCTGACAAGACATCTTGTGAATGTGGGGAATGCCAGGCCTCCACCATGGTTCGGATTCCACGTTAAACTGTAGGTCCTCCATTTCGTCTCACAATCACCCTACCATGACACATTATCGTAAGTGCGTATAACCCGAATGGGTAGTAAGACGCGGTGCTAATAATAATAATAATAATAATAATAATAATAATAATATTAATAATAATTATAATTAGAAACTCTAAAGTTCATTTCTGCACTTACAAGAAGACCCTAAGCACGGGACGGTCCCTGGATAGCTTAGCTTTTATCGGGTCGATAAAAATGTCGGAGGCGCTACTGACTGTTCTATTTGTATGGAATTGTTCACATATACTCAGACCCGGAGTTCGGAGCCGACACTTTTACCGGACAGTTGTATCAGACAAAATATCCAAATGTCCTAGAGTTTGAAATGATTAAATTCGGACTAATAAGTTTCACAGCAGTCAATAAAGAGCCATTAACATGTGGGGATGTAAATAAGGCACGAAAAGACCGGTGTTTTTGCAGTTTTTATAACACATTTTTATTTTGCTAAAATAAATAAAATATAGTTTCAATAGAAATATGGAATTTAATTTTCTTCCCATGTTGATATTAACAGTTGTTGAATATTTGTCATGAGAATAACGTCATTAGATAATAAACTTTTTAAATTAAGAGAAATAGCTGTCATTAAATTCCAGGACACCTTCAACGGATATTCAACAACTGTTGATATCACTAAGTGAGGGAAATTAGACTCTACGTTTGTATTGAATCAATTTTTTTTTGCCCAAAAAAATGTTTTGCTCTAAAAACTTCAAAAAAAATGGTATTTTCTCGTGTCCTCTACATTCCCATCTTAATTTGTTTAATCTGGTGTGGATAAAGGTTTACCGGGATGTCAGGAATACTAGTGCCCCACTCAAATGGGCCTTTTTCTCTGTATTTATATCTAGGTTTAACTTAGTACAAGTTGACTAATGCCTTGAACTTGACTGCAATTTAAAAAACAGCAGTTATCATACAAACTAGCTTGTAATTTGACTGTAACAATGGTCGTGTTATTCAACGAGATTTAAGTTCACTCTCGATCAGCGATGGGGAACCTGCTTCCTTAAGGCCGTACGTGGCCTTTTGAGGTGTTTGGTGCTACCTTTTCCCATATTCTCTCAATTACGTTTCTTCACCTTTATAATTATTGCATTTTCAAATTCGAGTTGTATTCTTACAATATAATAAAGTAAAGTATTTTGTTAACTTTAGAAATGCTTAGTTTGTAGATCTCCATTCTTGAGTAATTTTCTATTATATTATTTAGTCCTTAATACATTCTGATATATAATTTAAATATGCTTGTACAATAGATAAATGAATGTATTTAGGTTGTGAAACAGCAAGGAGAAAGATGACTGAGGGATCAAACTCAGGACTACTGGGTCAGAGGCTAGCACGTTAGCACCCACACCAGCGGGGATACGGGGTCTAAAGCCATACGCTTGCCATAGACTAGAGTGCGGGTGATGGATAGGTCGAGGATCGAATCTCGGCCAGGTACATTAGGTGGTGATATCTCACATCTGGTTCAACATAAATGCACTTCCTATAAGACAGTGGTTTGAAAACTGTGGGAAAATGTTTTAAATTGGAAAATGTGTTAGTTATTAATCATTCAATAATTTTTTAAATAATATGTAAGAAAAACTAAATTGAAAAATNCCCCCCCCCCCATGTCCATTAAATCTAGGGGGTCGTGATAGAGTGTCGCTCTAAAACACTCTCAATACACACGGCTGGGATTCGATCCTCTAAATCCCCATTGCTGGTAAACCCGACTGAGCTTGCCTGACATGTAATACACATGCGCATGCATACTTGTATGAGTCTTAAGTTCTACTTGAATAACTTAATAAAGGTCAAAACCATTCGTGCCCACAACCTACACACACTCTACAGGCTTGTTAAGTATGAACTTATCTGATTTTCCAATTTGGGGGGCGGGGGGGAGGGGTAAGACATTATGATTTATTTGATTCTGAATAGTCACTAATTGTATAACATACTTCTTCTTCTGTAAATTTGTCCAGATACAGCTATTAGGCCTAACTATCAACTAGACATTTTCCATTTTTCTCGGTCCTGAGCGTCTTCTTTCGTACTTTTGTAGAGTCTCCCTTTCTTGATATCTCTTATCATTCCAAACCTTCTTCTTCCTTTTCCTGTTTTTCCTCCTATCGTCCCCTCCATGATTCTCTTCATAATCCCCACGTAGACGTCCCAAACCCAACCAGGACGTTGTTTCTCTTCGTTATCACCCTTGTCAGATTCCTTTTCTCTCCAACCCTCCTTAACTCATCCTCATAAAACATATATGGAGGCTAATATAAAACTTTCCCAACGAATACTCAACTTCTCATTTAAACTACTCTGTTTCAGCTTAACATTTATATAAATTCAAGATGTTTTTTGTGGCATGGATTCATATAGATCTAACATGTTTCTCAGTAATATGTTAAATATTTGATTTGAACAAAAAATAAGCATAAATCTACTATTAGAATTTTATTCATCCTGAGTTTAAAAAATTTAATAGGGCCTTTGTCAGTAATGCTCAAGTGTTCCACATGAAAATAACTTACACTTATTTACGTATAAGTGTTATGGAGGTCTGCTAGTCAGAACACTCGTATGTTATTCTATTTAGGTTTAACTTTGTAAACGAGACAAGAACACTCAATTTAAATGAACAGATTTCACAAACACCTTATTTCATTAATTACAAACTTAAACTTGCTTAAGCGATAGTGTTGGTATAAACAAAGCAGGGCGTGTATGATTAATAAGGGCATGCGATGATAATGTGAGATAATTGAAATCTCGTAGGTAAGCCGTTTAGGTAAATTATTTACTTGAAAGGAAACTTTTTTCTAGGGCACCAATTTTGGGGGCCAGGGTGGTAAGGCAGTTAGGCACGCCCATGCTGTAAAGTGTAATTGAATCATCTCCATACAAACACACATATTCCATTTATGTGTGTGTGACATTGTGACATTGTTAAGAGGTACGCTTCTGATCGTACCACCTCAGGGTCATCACGAGGGATAATGGGATTGAACCTTACCACTCACTCTGAAAGTATAATTAACAATTTTTTTGTATTCCTGCTAAATGCATAGCTTCAAGTAGGAGTGTGGTAGACGCGAATAAAGTCACTGTTTTTTTGCAGTTTTTATAGAAAAACATTTTTTGGCTAAAATTAATTTAAAAAAACATTTTGATATAAAAACTGCAAAAATACTACCCTTAACTCGCGTCCCCTACAAACCCACCTTAATGTTTCGATCCCGGTCGGGTGTACTGAGTGTGGCTTTTCCTAAATAGTTTACCACTCTCTCTCGTCACGCAAATGTGGGTACACGTTCTTTAAACTCAGCCTCCCCAGAGTAATTAGTACATAGGTGTGTAACCCAAATGGGTAGTAAGATGGTTTGCTAAAAAAAAGTAAAAATGTCTCAGTAAACATAGGACCGCAAACCAACTCACACAGAGATACAGGAAATGTTGTCTTAAATTTGGTCTTTCAGTCTTTAAAAAATTTGATGAAAAAATTTAATGTCATCTGGGCTTGTATGGCACAAATATATCATATTTTCAAAATAAAGAATATTCTACGTGTTTTCCTGGTACTTCCACACAAATTTCACATCTTCGAATCAGAATGAAAAGTCCCATTCTTTATTCGAATCTTTGGACAGCAGTTATTAACTCGCTGTCGTAAGTCTGCTAACACGATGCATCAAACAACCACCTGGTAGTGAGTGATAAAAGACGGTGACGGTGACTGTAGCGCCTACCATGAGTGACCTAGATTATCAGCACAGCAGGCGTAAATAAGAGGTAGTCTACCTTGCACGGCGACTCTGACAACCTGATCAAATGTTTCTTTTGTAAACTGCTCGTTCTAATTCTTGTGGTCGTCGAATAAGGACAGTTCGACCTGCTCGGAGTGAGTGTCGGATCGAGTTGGCATGATATGACAACTTGGTTAGACAGCCTTTCAATCTAGCAGACAATGGATTAAGTGACGTTACCCTACATTGCGCAAGACAGCGCAACAGGTGGAGACGTTCTGAGGGTAATTTTCCATTCTCTTTCAATGCGAACACAGATGCATTCCTCTTTAAAAAACTTATGATTAATAACACATTAGAATGGGTCACTGATAACACTTGTATTAGGCATAGCTGTCAATAACAACAAAACCAAATATTTTAATCCACAGATGTGACTGGTGGTCTAGGGGTAAAATGTCAGACTTCTGTGTTGGGGGACCGGGGTTCAATCCTCAGTCTCAACACGAGTTTCTCTGATTTACAACCCTTCCTTCACCTCTGAAAAGACGTGTATTAATCACAACTTGTGAATGTATGTAATTTCAGGTTTCCACTGTGGTTCGGAACCCACGTTAATCTGTAGGTCCTCCATTCATCACCCTACCATTACACATTAGCGTATGTGCGTACAACCCGAACGGGTAGTAAGACGCGGCGCTAATAATAATAACTTTAGTCCACGACCTTTGTCTATAAATATTAGTTTAAATTGTTTAGTGTTAAATATTATACCACCATATTAATTTTATTTGATACAACTGTTTAAACTAATCCTTTTTTGGACAATCATTTGAATTCCAACCCATTTTGGTGGCCGCATAATCTAAGGCAACACTCTTGAAATAGTCTAGATTGCTGACAGACGGGGAGATCGTGGTTCGATCCATGTCGGGTGCACTGAGGTTTGAATTTCCTAAATGGTTTCCCATTCTTTCTCCACAAAAATTCTGGTACACTTCCTCTAAATTAAACCTTCCTCATCCCTAATCCATCAGCGTAATTAATACATTATCGTATATCCCAGACGGGTAGCAAGACAAAGTTGAATTTTCACATTTAATAGCTATTTTTAAAACAAACTTATAAAATCACACACTTTTAAATACAAATTGACCCAGGTCTGTGTACTTAAAACCAAACATTCAATTCATTAACTAAAGATCGTAACATCTGGGTAGTTAATAAGACGGGTGGACCTTGGGATTAACTTAATTAAGGTCCCACCTGCAATCAAATCCAAGTCCATTAGACTTAAAGTCAGACTCCCTAACCACTCAGTCATTTAGATGGGGCTACTACAAGTTTTACTACTACTACTACTACTACTACTACTACTACTACTACTTATACTTATATTAAAACTACTAGTACTACTAATACTGCTAGTTGTACTTATATTAATAATTAGAATGTTGATTATTTGCTTTGAATCTCACTGCCCATACACATTTAATTACACTAAATGAGAATAATTTAGATTAAATGTACCCGCATTTACGTGAAGATATCGCGGTGAATAATTTATAAAAAATCACCCTAATTACATCCGACGTTAATTCGAACCCTAGCATCGCCGTAAACCACCTAACTATACAAGACGGGACTGACACCTTTATCCACGTGCCCACTGGTGTGGATATAATTGGATGTTATTCTTCGGTAAAATGTATACACAGTTTAATTATATGAGAAAGTAAGATCAGTAATTTTTGTAGAAACGTCATATTTTTATCTGTTTCCTTGTATATTTTTAAAACGATCTACAAATACCATATCTGCATCAGTGGTTGAGTGGTCTAAGACATCACTCTCGTGTTAGCTTGGCCTGATGATGATGGGGATATCGTGGGTTTTAACCCCAGCTGGGTCTACCGAAGGTGGTTTTTCCTCATTGGTTTCCCACTCTCCTTCTACGCAAATGCGGGTAGATTACTTCTAAAATGGTTCCTTCCTTATCTCTGCTTCATCAGATTGGATAAAAAGTAATAATATTATACTACACTTAGCACCTAGTCTTACTACCCGTTCGGGTTATACGCTCAAGTACTAATTACTCTAATGGGTCATTAATTGGGAAGGTTGAATATAGAGGAAGTGAATCCACATTTGAGTGTAGGGAGAGTGGAAAATCCTTTAGGAAACCTCCCCAGTTCACCTGAGTGAGATTCGAACCTCGCTCTCCCCGTCCTCGGCAGTCAATCTCAACACGAAACTAGCACGTTAGTTAACTTTTCCACCGAGGTGGGTTAGTATTAGTAATAATAATACATCTGAAGGTAATATAAATTTATTTTTAATAGATTTGTAACTAAAATATGATCTTGAAGAATGTGGTTTTCATTGTTAAGTAGTCTGAAAAGCAAATTAGTCCATATCAAACGTTGAGAAACGATCAACAACGCGTTATAATAATATTTGCCACGGTTATTTAACAAGTGTGATGAAGATCATAGTTTAAATGGAGATTTCTTGGGCATTTAACACTTCTCTAGACGTGCAGTTTCAAGGTTTGGAATGTCTGTATGTATCAAACAAGTTAAAAACTGACTGGAACTAACAGCTCAGTCTAAATATCTCATCAAGACTCTTTTACATAAGGTCAAAACTGCTTTATCAAGTGTTTTGTTGTCAGTAGCATCGCCTCTGAGACCTAGCGGGGCTCTTTAATTCAATTAAAAATCAAAGTTGTGAGACAAAGAATCAACTAAGATACATTGTTCATTGTGGAAGGTACTGTAATGTTTGGTTTGGACAGGAATTGTTTTTTTCATAGCGAGCTATATTTTTAACTTTGAATATATAACACTGTATGGCTTCCCCATGTTGTTGTTTTTTAATATAAATACAAGTAACATCATTCTTCCCAAAAAGCCATGATTATTTGATTTCATATTTTTTAATGTGAGTTAGTTGATTTCCCAACTAAAGATACCAAGTCCTGTAGTAGTTTTAATAAAACTGTGTTTATATAAACTAGAAATCAACGTAATCGTTGAGTTTTGATGCATAATTAGTATCATTTGAATATTGTTTGTTTTCCCAGGAAGGTTGTTTACAGAATGTTCGCCATATTTATCCTGATACTTCTATGTATGTCCTTATGAACTGATGACGTCACTACCTACATTAAATTGCTGGAAATTAAATAAGACTTTATACTGTAACTTTAAATGAAAAGGAGAGTTGTCTGTACACTCTGTTAACGTTGAAAGCTTACCATCTTATCTTGATGGGCTCCAATTTGGCCTATCTTATAATATACAGCACACCATAGTGGAAATAAACAAAGTAAGCTTGCTACCTCTAGGGGTAAACGATGTGTACAGGTGTATAAGGAGTTGAATTCAACGGCGACATTTTAACAAATTTTTAAAGGTACTTGACAAATGTGTTATCAAAGCATGTGACTTACCGGGAACATTTCAATTCAGATGAGAGAGTTTTAGATAAAAAGAATAATAACTAAACTGCCAGTAAAACAAATCTTATGAGTGGGATTATTTTTCACATAGGTCAACATTTTTATAATCATAGTTTTTAATGCGTGTACCAATAGTTATTGTTCTAGATCCACTTCGGTGGCCGAATGGTCTCGCAACAGAGTGAACTTTGGATGATATGGAGATCGGGGCTTGAATCACAGTCAGCGAGCCGAGGGTGGTTTTTATTAAGTAGTTATTCATTCTTTATACAAATATGGATACATTTTCTTTAAATTCTTAATTTATTATTATTATTAGCAATGCTTCTTACTACCCGTTCGGGTTATACGCACTTACGCTAATGTGCAATGGTAGGATGATTGTGAGATGAAATGGAGGACCTACAGTTTAACGTGGAATCCGAACCACGGTGGAGACCTGGCATTCTTCACATTCACAAGATGTCTTGTCAGAGGTGAAGGAAGGGTTTGGTAATCAGATAAATCTTTGCCGGGACCGAGGATTGAACCCCGGCCGCCAGCATAGAAGTCTAACACCTTACCCCTAGACCACCAGGTCACCCTTTCTTAATTTAACCTTCCTCCTTTCAAAAACATTAGCGCAATTAGTTTTTAACATTGCTTGTTATTACCTGTTCTGGCTATACGCAAATGTACTAATTACGCTAATGAGTTAAGGATGAGGAAGTTTGAGTTTAGAGAACGTGTACCCACATTTGCGTGGAGGGAGAGTGGAAATCCATTTCGGAAAACACCTCAGTATACTGACCTATATTCTAGCCTCAATCTCAACGTCATCGGCAGTCTAGTCTACTGCGATAGTGGCGCCTTATACGATGCGTCCACTGAAGTGAGTAGGAGCACAGAGAATCTCACGGGAACTTGCCGGCATGTTCACAAGAAAATTTCACGTTTTCTACCACGTTCACGAATGTTGCTGTGCAAAAGCTCAATACAAATTACATAATGTACTATTTATTTGGACATGTTTTAATACATAATTTGGGTACTCTGCGTTTAATACGGAACTAAACAGTAAAACTAGCGCTGGGGTAAAATATATAAGCATAACCATATTTCATTTGATTTTTGTAACGAATAATTATGAAGTATTATTATTTGTCGAATATATTCAACATTAAAAATGTGCTACAACAAACATAACATTATAACTAAGACACATATGCTTGGATTTAATTTTTTTTAAATAATCAATATTTAAAAGTATTGTCAGGTGTGGGACTCGAACCCACGCTCCCTGTAAGGAACTAGAACTTAAGTCTAGCGCCTTAACCACTCGGCCAACCTGACATTGATAAATAAGTGTAAATATATATAAGCATATTTTGTGTTTGAAGAAATATTGTAGCTCTAGCCCTGTGACCATATATAAATAATTTTCAAGTGTGGGAATCGAACTCAAGCACTTTAACTATAAGCTTGTATTTATTCTGGAAATCTAAACTTGTGGGATTAATCGAGGGTGCTAGGGATGATTCTTATGTCTTCTTTGTGGTTTATAATCTTCTCTTGAGACAAATTCATATGCATTTATTTACAATCCAGCCCCATTCTGATGTTCCCTCGCATTAACTGAGTTGGTTTGAGTTGAAAATTTAGGAAGCGGGGGCTTATGGCAGGTTTTTTTAAAATTCTTATAGCAAAACGTTATTTGGGCCAAAGCAAATCAAATATTTATACAGTACATGGTGGTATCAACAGTTGTTGAAAATCTGTCAAGGATGTCCTGGAATTTAATAAATACGTTTTCTCTTCATTTAAAAAGTTTGTCGTCTAATACCGCTACTCTCATGACATATATTCAACAACTGTTGTTATAACCATGTGAAGAAAATTAAACTTTGTTTTTCACTGGAGAAATCTCTGACTTATTTTGGAAACAAAAATTTTTTTGTATAAAAATCACACAAACACCGTCCTTTTCTCGCGCCCTCTACATTCCCACTGTATGTCATTGAAATAAATTAGTGACATCAACAAGTTAAGGTAAAGATATTGACACAAAAAACAATGGAACGTTCGTTAACCCTGTAAGGTAGCAAGCTGACTTTATATTATTCCACTATGGTACAGCTTATAGGATAAGGTCATAGTGTAATCAGCCAAGGTAAGACTGCCGGTTATCTTTCAGGGTAAATGAAGTGTACAGCTCAATTAATAAATAGGTACATCCCGATTCTGATAGGAAGAACTAAGGATGGGTTTCAGCCTACATTTATTGAATCCGAATCTCAAATCTAAATCTTATATTTTCTTTTGAATCTCGAATCCTCGAATCTTTAAAAATGTATTGGGTTTTTTTTTTAGTCATGTCATAAACAACTAAGAGAACACCTTTTTTTAGTGAATGGATTATATTAATACAATTTTGTCCTTTTTTTGTGATTTGGCTACTCTCCCAACAATACAAGTCTATATAATTCCTATCACCAAGTGTTTGAAATCGTTATTTGAAGTTAAGGTCTTCATAAATTTGTGTTTAAAATACTTTTTTTACATTCCTAAAAATATCTCGAATACCATAGGATTCAAGGATTCGAGCTTCCCATCTCAAGAAGAAGCATTTTTTGACACTTACAAAACTGAATAAACTCTTTTTTTTCTAATTTTTTTTCTAAGCACAGCGTTTTACCAATTTGGGTTATACACTTATGTACTAATTACGCTGATGGTTTTAGGGACTAAGGGAATTATATTAAAGGAAGTGTACCCACATTTTCGTGGAGAAATAGTGTAAAACTCTTTTGAAAATAAATCTTAGTATTCTCGATCGAGATTTAAACCTAGATCTCCCCGTCATCGGCAGTCTAATCTACTGCAAGAGTAGCGCAGCGCGTTAGACAATGTGGCCACCGAAGCGGGTAGTTTTCATTTATTCATTTATCAGGTCATGTGACCTTGAGCTGTAACCTTTGATAGATAATATCAATAGGCCCCGCCTATAAAACATACTAATAATATATAGTAACTGTTATCAATGTTGAACGCACCTAAATATGTGTCTATAAGTGTCTATCTATCAAAATTCTACCAGAGTAGCTATTCAGAATAGTTTATACGTAAAATAAAAATACGTTATTGTCGTAATGTTTAATTTTCTGTCGGCGAGGAGGTCAGAGTTAGAATCCCAGACGGGTGTACTGAGGTTTTTTTTATAGATGGTTTTTTACTCTCCTTCACCTCAAATGCTGATACATTTCCTATGAGCTCAACCATCTTCATCACCACCCCTTTAGTGTAAGTATGCGGGTACACCGGGTGGATGGAAATGCGTTATCTTAGTTTAAAAAAATCATCACTCGCACGCCATACATGATCACAACAACATAAGTCGCAGATAGCTGCATCCGTGCCTTATATGGACGACAATGGCACCAAACGGCCTACTTCACACCATCATTTGAAGTCAAATATTGCGTAAATTATATTGAATTGTTACCTACATTTCACTTGTCAGGCTTTGTTGAGATCATCGTCCCTCGAAAATAACATGTACTTTATCTGAAAATAGAACCTTAATCGTCGTTCCCTCATCGGACACTCTTTACCATTTAAGGAAAATAAGAAAGAACTTATTTCAGTGCCAACTTTCCAATTTCATCATTTCTTGAATAGATTTGATATTTAAAATAAAATAGATTACGCAGAAGTATAAACAATAAGTAAAAAACCAGAACATGAACAATAATATTATTTTGTAAATTTTAAATTACAAGTTTTGTATTACGTAACACTGTTATGTACCCTTTCCACCCTTGGAAATCCCCCCCACCCCCAATGTAACACGTAATTTATGGATTACCCCTCTCTTAAATACTCGCATCAGTGAGCATACAGAAAAGGCATTGATCTCGTCACGTTCGTTTTGCTGCTGATGAGGCTCGATTCCAGGTTGAGTTAGATTAGTTTATTTTTTGACTCGATATATTTTTAATTTTTTTACTCCCGCATTTCACGACCTCTTCAGGTTATATACATGTTTGATTATTTGTCTAGTGGGATAGAGATGATAAAGTAAAATAATTTTAGAGGTAGTCTACCCGCATTTGCGTGGTAGGAGAGTGGGAAACCATTTAGGAAACACCATCCTCAGTAGACCTGACTTAGATTTGAACCCCGACCTTCCCGTCATCAGAAGTTTTTGCCTAAATAATTTCACTACTCTTCTAGAGTTGAGTAAGTTTCCTTTAAACTCCGCCTTCTTCGTCCCTAACCCAGTAGTGTACACATGCAGATTGCCCGGACGGGTTGTAAGTCGTTTAACACCGGAACAATAGTAAAAAACAGTTTTACTTCCCCCTCACAGAGAATAGAATCCAATACCATCAGATCAGTGCGAAGCCGCTGTACCAAGTGAGATAAGGCAGAGTGCTTGTATTTGCCGTTGGCCAAGAGGCATTTAAAGAGTTCGTCGAACTCCTCCTAAAATAAAGTGATCCTTGTATTAATTTATGTTCGCCCTCCTGATATCGCCAGATGTTTTACAAATAGTTTCTCGCGGAATTGTGGCCTGTGGTTATGAGTGATTTACTAAACATGTTTCTTCATTCGGCGTAGTGAGATGGCGCCATACATCATTGTTGATGCGTTTCCTCAAGATGCAAGGAAAGAATGAGACATCACACACATTTTAAACTACTCAACATTCCAGACGTCATTGCTTGTAATTTTATTCTATATATTATGCCATATTTCCTCCACTGCTAACTATGACTTATTGTGTTATTTATTTACATAAATTACATGACTCTTTTTTTCAGAGAATTAAATGGAGGGCATCTAATTAAATACTTACAGCTCTTCCTAATTGGTCTGCATGGTTTAAGAAGTATGAGTCATATCACACATTTTTTATGTGTAAAGAATGTTTGTATTAGTTTATTTTAAAACAATTTTAGTAAAAAAAATATTAAGGGTGTTACATGGAAGAGCAATAAAAATCGTTGCAGACTTTAAAAAATCCAGGATGATTTATAAGGTGGTTTTATATTTTTTTAATATTGTTCTCACCAAAATGTAGGTGAAACTTATGACCAGTTAAAAAGCTTAAATTTTAAGTTTAAAGGGTATTTAAAAATTATAACTTACATATAACCCTATTAAGTTGATCCCGGTGGTCTTGGGGAAAAGTTCTCGCCTCAGGACCCAATGTTCGTGGGTTCAAACCCAGCTGAGTTCGACTGATTCTGTTTGAGCAATACAAATCCGTAGCACGACTTCCTTCTGAGGTGAAGTAAAGACATGTCGAGTGGGGCATGTAAAAGAACGCTGGGATGTTTGTGAGAATACCTTTCCAGGCAAAATTGGTAGCCCTTTTGCGCTCGCCGATAGAAATTCAGTGTGGAAAGCAATGGGGAACCACCACACTTTATGAACTCCCCTAATAAATGGGATTTCTAGCAGATGGTGCTGGCAGTACTACTAAAACAATCTCACATTATCTTAAAATGTCCTTTGATGACCCTAACAAAACATTACTTTATTTGTTAGAGGAAGGCTAGACATGGATCTATAACTATTTGCTTTAATCTCAGAAGAAAAAATGTTACTGTGATAAATTTTGATTATTTTTTAAGCTTTAACTTTTATTTTTAAATTTGTTTTCTGTTTGGAAACGTGATGGTAATTTTCGCCTAAATTTTTTTGGAAACTATTTAAAAATATACCAAACAAATTCTTAATTAATTCAGGCTTTCACAACGTCTGCAACGCCTCTCACTTTTCTACCACGCAGCACCCATAATATTATTTTCATCGGTGGGCACGTAGACTAAACTTTAATTAGGCCAGGTAGACACGTAGACAGGAAGGTGAGGGAGAGTCAACATGACGTGATTTATTGTTATGGATCTCCCCTCTACATCCCCCCCATGGATCCTGGTGAATTTTCTCGAAAATATACCCTTCTCATCACTACCCTTTAGACTATCTCGTGCGTCGATGACCTGGCGGTCTAGGGGTAAGGTGTCAGACTTCTATGCTGGCGGCCGGGGTTCAATCCTCGGTCCCGGCAAAGATTTATCTGATTACCAAACCCTTCCTTCACCTCTGACAAGACATCTTGTGAATGTGAGGAATGCCAGGCCTCCACCGTGGTTCGGATTCCACGTTAAACTGTAGGTCCTTCATTTCATCTCACAATCACCCTACCATTACACATTAGCGTAAGTGCGTATAACCCGAACGGGTAGTAAGACGCGGTGATAATAATAATAATAATAATATACTAACTCGTTAATAGCTTTGGTGTTAAAACTCAAAAGGCAATTTGGCCAAGTGGTGGTTTAAGGTTCCAGGCTTCAAATTGTGATTCTAATCAAGGATCATTGGTTCAAACCTTTATTTTGTTTGTTTAATATTGTAACATGTTATAATATTGTTGTTTCTATCTTAGGTATTTAACGTGCATTTTATGAAGTGGCTGATTATACCCGACATGACTACACGTCTTATATACGACTTATAAGCTAACTTAAATCTAGTATAGACACAACATCCAGCCCCTTGCCGTTAATTCATCACTGTGAAAGGGGAAACCCACGTGTTACCAACTATAGATTTGTCGGCCATGTCGGTAATCGAATCCTACTGAATCACGTAACCAACTGATCCAAGGTGTTGGACTACCATCCCCTCCTAGCTCGCCTGGGCTTAAATACTGATCGAATAATTCCACCAGGAAAATCTGTATCTAATTAGACTAGTACGGCGGAATTTAGTAAAACCGTACCAACGTACCGTATTTGCGTGGGAGTAGGGAGTGGGAATCAATTCAGGGAAAAAACATCTTGGTAAGTATTTGAACTCGTTCCTGCCAAACTAAGGCTAGATGAGCCTGACATTCAACCTGTTTGCCCATCGATTCAAGTATTTCAAGTCTAGTTCATTTAAATATCGTGTAAATAGACTAATTCTCAATATTACGTTGAAAACCAATATTAACGACGGCTTAATTTAAGATTTATGGGATGAGTAAGCATTATAGTGAAGAGGTATAGGGCGAACCACCTCGAGTGCACCAAACAAAGATTAGACCCTCGACTTTCTCTTCATTAGAAAGCCAGTGTATTGCGAGATTGACGCCTTGTACCAGTGTTTCCCAAACACAGGGTCACAACCCAAATTAGGGTCGCAAGTATTGTCCCTGAGGGTCGAGAGAATATATCTAAAAAAGATGAAAAAAAAAATATTTGCAAACAATTAAAACATATCAAAATTTCAAATTAACTGTGAAACTCGGGCATTATGAAGTACTACTGGAATACTGACAAAAGCAAAATGGTGCGAAAAAGGCATTCATATATGTAGGCCCTGCCCTGATACTTGACACGTTTGAGTCAATCATATCCCATTCTTGTGCTCCAAATCACCCAACGTGGAGCTGACCAATACCAAGACTTTCACTGGCTTTCCTTTCTGGTTGGTTGACAGTAGATTATGAAGCAGTCATTCTGTTTCCCGCCCTTTCTCTGACAGATTGTATAGCACAGTGATGAGCTAAGTACCGCCCACGGACACGTTCAATGAGGTCCACGCGGGACACCGAATTCCTTTAAAAAATGTGTTAGTAAATAAGGAAAAACAAGAAAAAGATTCGTTTCACACTCGTTTGCTTTTATTAATATTTTATAGCTAAGTGACCAGTTTCCAAAGATTAAATAATACGCAAACCATCCAAGACACTCAGCTTGAATTAATTTAATCGCAATGTAACACACAATTGAACCAATAGTTTCTCAACGTCCTAAAACTTGAGTTCTAGAAGTCCTAATCGAAATCAAGTTTCTCAAATTTGATATCTCATGGCCACAAGGTTATCGCCATGTTTTGATCGTCATATATATGTGAGAAAGTATTTCCTATCATGAAACTTTGAAAAATATGTGTTAGAAACATACTTTTTGACAGATAATCGATTAGCTTCACTTCTTAGAGTCACCGCGTTCCAGTTGGAACCAGACTATGCAAAACTTTTAGAAAAACAGTCACATTTCCACTCATCAAACAATCCTTCATTTAAATAGTGTTAAGTATCTGTTTTATTTAAGTATTTGATAAATAATGTAGACAACTCACATTGTATTAGAATTAGATATCATCATATTACAAATCCATTTAGTAATTAATATGACTTAATTGTACAATAGTTTTATAAAATGTACCATTGTAACTTTTTAATAAACTGTGTTAGCTCACCTGACGTTTTTATTTTTTATTTTGGCCTACTCCCCTAAAGGTTTGTCCATCACTGGTATAGCATGTTGTCTCCTTTCACAATGCAGAAAGAGATCAGAAATAAAAGTGTGGAGCTCAAATCTCGTGCACTTTTGATCTCCAGGCCGGGCCGGGAAAGGATTATATTTAGAATCGTGATCAAAAGAGTTCTGGGTGACACTTCCTTAGACCATTGGCCCCTCCGATGAATCGGTTCTTGTAGCTTGTGGTCGGTTCCCATCGCAGTGTAGATAGTCGGTTTATTTCCAGATGTCACTTATTAGTCTGTGCCCATATTAGGATCTGTTTCTGGCAGAAAGCCCAACGCAGTTTCACGCAGTCACAGATTTATTTGAGTAACATTGTGAGCTTGTGACGCGCCAATCTTTCACCTGCACCGCCGAATATGGATCAAGAATCAGAGAGGGGAAATTAATTTTTACAACTGGGACTATTTTTAGTCCTCGACTTTCTCGGCGTGACGTCATATCTTTAAAAAGTTTGATTCATCGTTTAAGTCAGAGTCGTACAAAGTTAGATGGATCAAATCAATTTTCCTTGTATCAAAATCTTAATTATATCTACAAATCTTGAATCTCAAATCTGATTATTAGAAAAAGACACCATTGTTGATTAAATTTTATGGATTTGCACCGGTGGCCACATGGTGTAGGTCACCAGTATCGCAATAGACTAGATTGCTTGTGAAGGAGGGTTTGAATCTCCGACATGTCCACTGGGGGAGATTTTGTTACACAAGAGATTTAGATTTGGGGTTTTCTATGCACCCTCTCCACGCAAACGTTGATACACTTCCTTTAAAGTAACCTCATTCATACAATATTGACTATGCTACGAATAACCCTTGTGATTCTAATCGGTCGGCACACGCTGACCTTATTTGCCGATGTTGAGAAGGTAGGGGTTCGAATCATGGTCGGTTTTAATGCTCTATCATTCCACGCAAATGAAAGTACATTCTAATTAAATCATACCTTCCTTATTCTCACCCCTTATTGTAAACATGTGTATATCCCGGATTGGTAGTAAGACAGGAAGACACAAAAAAATCATCATGTTTTTTCATCTCCTTTTTAAGCTAATGTATGTGCATTTTCTATCATCATCCCTCCTCATCCATTCCACTTTTTTTTAGCACCGAGTCTTATTAATCGTTCGGGTTATACGCCTGTGTACTAATTACATTAATGGCTAAGGGATTAGGAAGGTTTAATTGAGAGGAAGCGCACCCACATTAGCGTGGAAGGGGAGTAAAAAAAATTATGGAAAACTCAGTACACCCAACCAGGATCGAATTGCGATCTCTCTATCTTTGACACGAGAGTAGCGCGTTAGACCACGCGGCCACCGAAGCGAGTCATTTCCACTTTAATTACTAAGCGGCCAATACAATTTTTTTGTTAAACGTACCATTAAACATATCTGCTTTGTTAAAACCTGAGCCAGTGGACGAACGGTATAAGGCGTCACTCTCGTACTAGACTGGTCTGCTGGTGACAAGGAGCTTGGAATTCGAGTCCTGGTCGGGTCTACTGAGGGTGGCTTCACCTAAATGGTTTCCCTCTATCATTCCATGCAAATGTGGGTATATTACCTTTTGAACGCTTCCTTCCCCATCCCCACATCATTAGAATAGTTCTAATACTGTATATGTATGTATAATTCCTTAGTTAAATCCTCGGTCCCGAGTTTGTCTTATTTAAACGATGTTCAGAGATGAAGTTAGTCTTCCCACGGTAAGGAATAGTTGTGAAATAAAAGAAAACGTTTTTATAACATGTTTATATTTTTCAGTTCTAAATTCAAAAGCCGCTTTCGGTCCCCGGTTTAATACTCCTCCTTGAGAATCTCGTAAACGTCGCTCTCATGTGAAGTCTATTATTATTCCGGTTCTGCCCACAGCCAAGGGCCGGGTAGGAGTTCTAACTACGCTTCCACGGATCTGCATGATCACTAGGAATTATACAGGGATCAGAGGAGGGGAGAGGGGAATTGTGGTGGCGTATAATGACGCCTCCAAATTTGAAACCACCAGGAAAAGCTCAATTATATACCAGTTTGGCGAAACGATAAATTATTATCGACTTGTTAATATTGATTTTGTTCGAACACAAACCTAAAGCGTTGAATCGAGTAGGTTTTTTTTATGGTATTTAATTACCACAAACCAAATTATTCAATATACATGCGAATTTAGTTGGTTGCCAAATTAAAAAACATCTTATAGACCAAATTTATCAACTCTAACAAACTTGTTATATACACATATATGACTTTACAAAATATTATCACGTTCAGCCAATGGAAAGTAAGGAGTGAGATAATACAGTGATGTCATCTAGTTGGGTATTTTCTACCAAGTTATTTATTTATTTTTTGAAACACATTTTGAAATTTAGTCGGATAGTGGCAACTTACACCACGTCAAAGCTTAAGAAGAAAGGGATTACTGCTAAAATGTTCCATCAGTAAACTGCCTGACATAGTTCGATATCTGACGTTCCATACTAGAAGAATTCGAGGCTCTTTTGCGAAGCTGGTTGGAGTTTAACCTGATGTACACAAGCAGTCTCCCTCTAAGCTTTTATATAGTACTGTATGAAATAGAAAGAGAGCAAAGAAAATGATAGATTAAACATTCGTGGCCTTTTGTTTATCTACTGATAGCTCTTCCCTTCCTCTGACGAGCTTACACACTCATTATACTATTTGGGCCTTAGAAACCATTGACTTACTTTTCAAAATGACCTCTTTCTAGTTGCCAATACTGGGTAAACTTATGCTATCACGGACTTTCTTAATCCACATCTTGAAAGGAAGACTCTTAAGGGCCATTTTCAAGACTAAGTTAAATAGCCTAGGTTATAAACAATTTAGAAAAAAATAAGCCTACAAAATCTAGTCCAAGATAAAACAAAATACTTTTGTGACATTATAATACATTTTTAGAATTATATAAGAATTTGTGGTGTTTGTTTCATTGTTAAATCTTTGAATCCCGCTGAATAAAACATAAGTTCATTATCATGGGCAATCCTATCTCGACCTACCGTGACGTCACAGGTAGGCAACTCCTAAGTCACACAATGAAGTAAAAGATGTATTTATCTAGGCGTATACCTTTTAATGATGTGACCATTATCAAAACTAACTAAATTTCAGAATAAACACAACACTAAGTTCCCAGCCCGTTAACTCATCACTATTGAAGTAAAAACACTAATTTAATAAATAATATTTGTTTTGGTCAGGGCGTGAATCAAATCCATAACCCTTAGTTAAGAATGCAGGTGCAACCCCTACTCAGCTAAGAAATCGGAACCAAGTATCAAAACAATCTTTATTGAGATGAGATTTTACCAATTTTATTAATATTGTATTTATTTTCATTATAACATCACAATAATTCTCTCCAAGGGGTCAAGAGAAAATAAAGTATAAATATGTAAGACATATTGTATATATTTCTTATTTAAAACCTATTATTTAATATATATTAATGAAACAAATAGCTGAAACTATTGTTAATGCATTTTAATGTGGATAGTCCCTCATAGATATCATATTCTGAAAATTGAAAAATGACACCTGGACACGGGAATCGAACCTGGGACCTTCGGCTTAGTACGTCAATGCTCTTACCACTGAGCTATCCAGGATTCGTCCCGTGTCCATGGTCATTCTTCACTCATAGTTTAAGGCAGAGTCTAAGATGGACGTGCGGAAGTCGTCAGCTTATAAACATGTGATTATATGAGATCACAGCCATCAGACAACGCAGCCATCCACGACTCGGTAGTTGGCATATGTAACGCAGCCAATTGACAATTATATTATAATTGTACAGGGTTTGCATATATATTAATGAAACAAATAGCCGAAACTAATGTTAATGCATTTTAGTGTGGATAGTCCCTCATAGATATCATATTCTGATAATTGAAAAATGACACCTGAACACGGGAATCGAAAAATGCCAACTACCGAGTCACTAATGGCTGCGTTGTCTGATGGCTGTGATCTCATATAATCACATGTTTATAAGCTGACGACTTCCGCACGTCCATCTTAGACTCTGCCTTAAACTATGAGTGAAGAATGACCATGGGCACGGGACGAATCCTGGATAGCTCAGTGGTAAGAGCAGTGGCGTACTAAGCCGAAGGTCCCGGGTTCGATTCCCGTGTCCAGGTGTCATTTTTCAATTTTCAGAATATGATATTTAATATATAATTTTGGATGTAATTTATTTGGTTTAGGTGTAGATTGCATTACTTGTAGGCTATTAGCACCAACAAATTTCAGGGTACAAAGTAGAAGATAAATTATATCTGAGGTTCGTAAGTAAAAAAAGTTGAATACCGCTGGTTTGGACCAGCAATACTAAAGGAAAACCTGGGAATTGAGGGAAAAAATCATGCCAATTTGGAGAAATTGGTTATAATGTTTTCTAAGATTCGGATTTAGAGATTCGGAGTCCATAGTTAGCATGAAGATTCGTATTATTAAGGTGAGAGTGCGGGGGACACAAGTGAAGGAGAGTTTTTTGGCAGTTTTTATATCAAAACAAAATGTTGGTTAAAATAAATAAAAAATTGCTTCAATACAAATATAGAATTTAATTTTCTTCACGTGGGGATATCATCAGTTCTTGATCATCTATCATGAGCGTAGAGGCATTATATGACAAACTTCTTAAATAAAGAAAAAATGTTTTCATCAGATTCCAGGACACCCTCGACAGATATTCAACAGTTGTTGATATCGTGTGAAGAAAATTAAACTCCATGTTTCAACTGGAACAATATTTTGTTTATTTTAGCAAAAAAAAATATCCTATAAAAACTGTAAAAATTGAACCCTTAAATCGCGTTTCCTACACTCCCACCTTAAAAAGTGTATTCAAACCATCCCTGCTAATAGCCATGGTGTTTTGATGTGTTGAGTAAAATAACAATACTATTTTGACGACACGGGGCCCGGCCTAGTCAACAAAGAGACCCGCCGCACCTGTGATAAGTGTCTAGCGGGCGGATATTTGTGCTCCGTCAAATGTTTGATGAACTGGTCAAATAGAGAGGCTGCGCTTGCGTCGTCTGATGACCAGAAACAAACAGGAGATGGCCGTCCACCCGCTCAGGGAATGGCTGACTTGTGTGTGGGACAGTCTGACAGCCTTTGACTGAAAACAACTACAGCTGGCTGCCTCTCGGTACGGCTAAAGGCCGTATTTATATTCGAGATTCGGAGGTCAGCCAATCTTCCATTCGAGCTGAACCGCTTGTTATTAATATGTTAGGAAATTGTTTGACCCCCGAGATTAGACTTTTAAACAGTCCTAAGTTGTCGACCACAAATACAAGAGACTCTGGTTCATTTCCTACGTCTTACTGCCCTTTTGGGCTATCCGCATATTTAAACTAATGAGGGTATAAATAAGGATTGTAACCCGCTTCGGTGGCCGCGTGGTCTAACGCACTAATATCGTGTTGGACTAGACTGCTGGAGACGGGGAGATCGGGGTTCAATTCTGGTTGGATGCACTGAGGGGGGTTTTTCCTAAATGGTTTTCCACTCTCCTTCCACATAAATGTGGGTGCACTTCCTATAAATTAAATCTTCCTAATCCCTAAGTCATCAATGTAATTAATACATAGGTTTATGACCTGAACGGTTAGTAAGACGCGCTGCTAAAAAAAAAGATTGTAAAATTTATAGGGAATGTACCCACATTTACGTGGAAGGAGAGGGGGAAGCATTTACAAAACCCTAATCCCAGTACACCTAGCTGGGTTCCGAACCCTGATCTTACCATCACCAGCAAACTAGTTTACATGAGTTTGACATCTAGCCCGCCTGACCACCGATGTGATTTTCGTGGCTGTTATCTTATTAGTAATTATCTAGGCATTAAGTTTGGGTGTTTAGTGATAGGCGTACGTATTTGTTCTAGGTTAAGATAGTGTGTTAGTCGTTTCTTTTATATGTGTTGATTTAGAAACATTTATTACCATAAACCATTTTTTAACTTAACCTATGTTATGTTTGTTTATTTTCTTCAGTGCCAGTGAATTGATTAACCGGTGACATAACGGGAAAATCAACATCCAGACCCCAGGATGTCAATTTAAGATCTTAGTGAAATATATAAGAGTCAACTCTCACAGTTATACATCTTAGACCCTATCTAAAATTGAACATGGGTCTTTTAAGGCGTATAGACAGACGCGCTATCGACTAAACTCAGGTGTCTGACATAAGCTTCTATAGTCCATATATTATATCGGGGTTTATTTCAATATTAAAATTGTTATTATACTTTACATACTAAGATAACCGGGTAGAATATATTGATTCTAGTATATATATGCCTTCAGCCAAAATTTAGGGGGCCGCCTAGGTAAGCGAGAAATTGCCGCACAAACGTTCAGCTCTAACGCAATATTTAGTTATAGATGCTTTCCTCAACAGCCTTATAGTTTGAGTTTTATTATTAGAAAGAGCTAGGAAAAATGTGACATCAGCTCATTTACAAAGACTTTTTAATCATATTTTTGGAGCTATGAGACTAGGATTGATGAAAAGGAGCTCTATATTTTAGCCTTCCTCTAATGAATGCAATAGATTTTTGAAAGTTTTAATATAATTTAGAACTAGCAGCGAGCTTTCTTATATATCATGAGATAAGTTTCATAGTTTTCTTTACCCTCTTTCTTATTGACATGACAAAGGGTTATCTGTAGGTGAAGAGCGTAAGGTAATATAGGCTTGGTCAGAATAAAGAAGTAGTTCCAAAAAAAACACATATCATTGTATTTTAAGCCACTGATTGTTATTTTCTCGCTGACCGAGGTGGCCGCCTTAATAATTGACAGGTAGGTTGAACATAAGTTTTTTTTAGTAAGCCCAAGCTATATTTCAAGAGTTTGCTATTTAATGGTCATCCCTGGTCTGTATTGTGTATTGGACACTCTTTTATTTAGCTAACTGAAATCTAGAGTGAACAGAGATAGCTTTTCCATAGTTATGTTTTTTGTTTAACTTTTGAAAAGAAAATGAGCCAGGTTCTATTCCGATTGGTGAGGTCTTCCCTGATAGCGATTTAATAAATAACCAGAGCTAATTAATATGAGTTTTTTTTAAGTATATGTATAAACCATGATCATCTCACGCTTCCTTACATTAAATCTACCAGGGGTGATCATGAAATGGAAGGACAGGTATACTACTGGCGTGACAGTGAGATTGGAGCAATATAAGATGGTAAAAAGTTTAAAGTATCAGGGCAGTATTGTAGAGAAGAGTGGAAGGTACAGGAGAGAAGTAAGTGAGAGAGGAAGGCAAGCAGGAGTATTTTTCAAAAGTGTGAGAAGTCTGACTTGGAGCAGGGATACGGGGATTGAGTAATCTACAATGCCTACTACCTACTAATGAGAAAGTAAGAGGAATAGTAAAGAAAGAGCCAGTCCACTGAGTCCAGGACAGGATAGAGAAGGCACGACTAAGGTGGTGTGGACATGTGAGAAGAATGGAGAGGGAAAGAATGCCCAGGAGGATGTTGGATATGGTTGTTAGGGGAAGGAGGCCGAGAGGAAGAGTACAGGGCAGATGGCTGAAGGGGGTAAGGAGGATTGTGGAGGAGAGGACTAGACTTAGGTGGAAGGAGAGAGGTGGTTACGAAGGAGATTTTCTCATCCCCCATAAAGTATTTGATCCCATCAAGGGGGAACGCTTCTGGCCCTTAGGGCCAGTTTCATAGTCAAATTTAGTACGCCTCAAGTGCGGTGCTACACTAAGTTCATGATTACACCTACCTAAACCAGAATATAATGGGCCAGTTTCCTATGCGAGAACGGCCCATTCTATTCTGGTTTAGGTAGGTGTCGTCTTGTATTTAGTGTAGCGCCGCACTTGAGGCGTACTAAATTTTACTATGAAACTGGCCCATAACATATTACATACGCTATTTTACGATGTTGCTTTAATCCATCAACCTGAATGGCTGAAAAATTTATGATTGGTCAAAGATGGACTTACCCTTTCACGGTGATAAGTTGATGGCTGGGGAGCTGGATGTTGTGTCCGTTCATGATTTAAGTTAGTCTGTAAGTCATGTGCTGATATAATCAGTCGGTCTAGAAAGTGCACGTTAAATGCCTAAAATAAAAAAATAGCACTAAGGGTTGTTTAACACACATCAGTGGGAACGCAGATTAAACGTCATGATCATCTAGATTAGGTTTCAGATAATGGTGAGGTCGAGGTTTTAATCCCAATCTAGTGTACTTAGGGAGTTTTTTCCTAAATGATCTTCCATTCTTCCTCCACGCAATTACGAGTACATTTACAATCAACTAAACCTTTTTTCATCGCTACCCCAAATATTGAAAATATGTGGATATCATGGATGGACGATGTAAGGAAGTTAGATTTAAGGGAAAATGGACTAGATATTTTCTTATTATTATTTTAGCACCACGTCTTACTACCCATTCAGGTTATACGCTCATGTACTAATTTTTCTAATGGGCTAAGGGATGAGAAAGAGTGAATTTAAGGGAAGTGTATCCGCATTTGAATGGAGAAAAATAGTGGGAAACTATTTATGTAAAACCACCCTCAGTACACCCGACCGGGATCCAAACACTACCTCCTCATCATCGGTGGTCTAATCTATTGCGAGAGTAGAATCTTAGACCATGCAGCCACTGAAACGGGTGTACCTGATATTGCTCGAAGGGAAAGTGAGAAATTATTCAGGGGGAAAAATAGGTACATCCAATCGGGATTCATACCTTGAACTCACCGTTGTTGACAAGGAAGAATATATGAGCCCAACCTTTAGTCCGCATGCTCAGATATCCAGATATATTTTTATTACCTTACATTAAACTTAATACAAATACTGCAAGGTTTTTCTTTATTTACAGTAAAAACATTTTTGCTAGAGATGGTTTATATTGTGTAAAATGTGTTGTCGGTCTAGAGGTCAAGTATCAACAGCTGTCACACACTAATCCTACGCGTGTCTCGACCTTATATTACTAAACAAACCTTGGCTCTAAGCAGTGGGCAGATAGGCACTGACGCGCTCCTGATACGGAAACATGTCGATTCGTTACGGTTTATCAGATTCCAATGATTAGCGGTCAATTTGACACGGCCGGCCCGAAGCGACACATTTCAATCGCCGCCGAGCGAATATGGCAGGTTCGGATATCACTGCCGCAACGCACTGGTGTGGTCGCTGTAGCCTAGTTCGGGAAAAACAGAGGTAAACAAGTTTAGAGTATCTCACCAAGTTTTACCCACTCTTACACAAAATTGACACAACTTCTTAAAAATGAATTATTTATTTGAGGTATTAAACGTGCACTTTATGAATTGTCTGATTATATCAGCACATGAGAATTTCTATGAGCGAGAGCGTAAGAGACTACCAATTAATCCTGGAAAGGTATTTTCACATACCTTCCAGTCTTTTATATGCTACAATTGACATGGAACTGACAGCTTTAAATCCCCACTGAAGAGCGATGTGCTACGTATTATTATTGCTCAAGAAAAAATCTTCAACCCCAGCTGGGATTGAACCCACAAACATTGAGTCTTGAAGTGAGCACTTTAGCCCAAGACCACTAAGGTTGACTTAGAAATGTAGATTGTCAATGGTATGCACCTTACTGTCAGTCTGAGCTATACACAACTTGGTGACCTGGCGGTCTAGGGGTAAGGTGTCAGGCTTCTATGCTGGCGGCCGGGGTTCAATCCTCGGTCCCGGCAAAGATTTATCTGATTACCAAACCCTTCCTTCACCTCTGACAAGACATCTTGTGAATGTGGGGAATGCCAGGCCTCCACCGTGGTTCGGATTCCACGTTAAACTGTAGGTCCTTCATTTCATCTCACAATCACCCTACCATTACACATTAACGTAAGTGCGTATAACCCGAACGGGTAGTAAGACGCGGTGCTAATAGTAATAATAATAATATACACAACTTACATTTTTTAATAAATAACTGTCCACTCTCCCTCAAGCCTGATTATATTTTCCCCTCAATCACATGTTCCTGCTCCCTTCCCAATAAGGACTACTCCTCATCCTATCTCTTAGGCTATTAATTGACGCAACTACCAACGTATGTGTTCGACAGTCGATAGAGCGTCTGCCTATTGAACCATGGATATCGATTGAGCTCAATCCTGGAACGACTGCAAATGTTTATCATTAGTAGAATTGGGACTGCTCTTCTTACAATGATGAATTAGTGGCTGCGAAACTGGTTGCTGTGTCTGTTTTAGAATTAAGTCACTCTGTAAGTCGTGTGCAGATAGGATCAGTTGGTTCAACTAGAGCACGTTGAATGCCTTAAATTAAAATGAAACAGTCTTAGAGCAGGGAGGTTCTAATAAATCTTATGTATCCTTAGTTCAAAACCAATTAAGCTTCACGTAGTAAATTTATTTCCCTAGCAGTCATACCAGATTAACTTCGCTCTAATTAAAGAGGCGGGTTGGTGTTGGTACGGCAACTGAGGCTGTCTCTTCGTACCACATCAGGCTTGGTGCCTCATTAATGCACACTGATAAGTAGAGCAGGCATGATTGCTTATTTGAACGAAGATCCAAATGATTACTCCATTAGGTCGAGCTAAAGTTTTTATTTTATTATTATTACTTAGCACCGTGTCTTACTACCCGTTCGGGGTACATGCTTTAAGTACTAATTACGCTAATGTATTAGGAATTGGGAAGGTTGAATTAGAGGAAGTGAACCCGCAATTGCATGGAGGCAGAGTGGAAAACCATTTAAGAAAAACTACCCCCAGTTCACTCGACCGAGATTCGAACCTCGATCTCCCCGTCCTCAGCAGTCCCCGTCCTCAACACGACTAGTGCGTTAGCCAACTACGCCACCGAGGCGGGTGAGCTAAAGCTACCCCCATAAAATGGCACACGCAAATATTTGACAAATTGATTTTATCCGAATTGTTGGGCACGTGGACAAAGGCGTTAGACTAATCTAAGATGTTTTGATAGTGACGAAGAGGTCAGGGTTAAAATCCCGGCTGAAGATAATGGGGTGAATTTTCCTAAACATTGTTCTACACTTTTTCTGTCCACGCAAGTGCGGGTGTATTTAGTTTAGATTCTACCTTTACTATCACTACCAGCTTACTTCATTGGCCAAATTGTCTCGTGTTATCATGGCCTGCTGATGACGAGGAGATCAGGGTTTGAATCCCCATCGGTTATGCTGAGGGGGAGGGGGGTTACTAAATGGTTTTCCACTCTCCTCCCAAGCAAAGGCGTTTAGATTACCTCTAAAATGCTTCCTTCTTCATCCTTTCTCCATTAAAGTGATTATTATGTATGCGTCTAACCTGAACAGGTAGTAAGTAAGATGCTGTGGTTGGAAAAAAATATCATCACTACTCCATTCCCTAAATACACGGACAAAACGCACGGGTAGTATGATGTGGGAGCACGAGACACTTTTGTTTTCCATTTGTATGCTCTAAAATATATAATCAACATCTTAGCTCAGTCGGTAACGCATCTGTCTTGTAACGATTATATTTTACACATCCCTTTAGATCAATTATTAAAGATAATCATATCTAATCTAACGTAATAATATTGAAAATATATTTAATTCACATTATATTTCACAGTAAATATCTATGTGGTGCAACATACTTCTATCGTTCTCTGTCTTTACCTCTCTCTCTCTCTCTCTCGGTCAGCCAAGCAAGAAGGACAAGGGGGTAAAGACGAGGGACGAGGACGAATGCATCGCATTATTCGAACATTCTAGAAGCAAAAACTTTGTAAACAGCCCTGTTGGAAAATGAACATGAGGACATTCACGTAATGATCACCGGGAAGCTAGGACATGCGTTCGTCGAGAGAAAACATTTGTTTATTAATCACCGAATCTGTGTCGGGACCGTAATTATTACTCCGCGTCGGTCACTAGATTGGATCAATCTTGATCCAATCACATTTTAATCCTCCCAGTTCCCTAAGAAATAAGAATAGACATTCCACCCAATGTGAAATAATAACATTACAGTCTACTGACCCAAGAGTTTCGGCTTCAGTTCCAGACAAGATAAAAAATGTATAGTTAAGCTTAATAAATTAAACTATTCTGTGTTTTAACTTTGGTCTTTTCTCGCAGTTCCACCCATCCCACATTAATGGGTTAGTCAAAGGCAGTGGTCTCAAACTCTCAACTCTCAGCTTATAGATACATGTTTACTCAAATATATTCTATACTTTTGTTTTTCCTAAAACTGTCCGAGTATCCTACGTATCAGCTGCCAAATTAGTTCCGCCAGTTTTGAAAGTGTTCCCCTATTTATAATGTACATTTTTAATACGCTAATTATATAGTGGTAAAAGGAACCAAATAGCAAAAAATAATTTCTGTAGTAATTAGTTCCAGGTTAACCTCCATTTTTGCGTAGGTTTGCTAGACTAAGTGTAGAGATTGGTTGTGTAGTATTTGGCGTGCCGTCATAATGGTTGTGTGATGGTTTTGTCTAAGAAAAACATTAAAATTCATGACTATCGGATGTGGTTCTGCCAAGCCTATTCTAACTTCGTGCAAATACTTTTCTGTTGAATGTTTGTCCTTTGCCATTTATGAAAGGCAACATAAGAGTTGACGTGTATAAGCGAAATGTATGAACAACCGAGGTCACAATTTAATATTTACATTCACTAAATGTTAACACGAGCAAATTTTGACCCATTATGTGATTCCCGTGCACACAGAATGTGTATTTTACGAGCATTGAGTAGAATAAATGGTACGGAACTCCGCGCTAACTTTCTAGCTCTATTGTTTAAAAATGGAGATATTTATTCAAAGCTCGTAATATATGTGAAACGAAATATTATACACTAGCAACCACAAGTATAAATTACGCTATACTTTAGTGAAGCATTTTTGATTCCCGGTTTTAAATGTTATAAAAAAATTTTGTTTAAAGAATTAATGTCCTCATTTGTATATTTTGACCAATAGAAAAGATCGATATTGGGTCCACAAGTGTCAACACTTCGTATTAAAATGTTGACTTCCGTTTAAAGTTATTGATATTATATTAGGTGTTGCACATCTTCAGGTCATCGTTGCTATTAAATTCCTCATTTATATAGATTAACCAATGAAAAATGTAAATATTGACTATTGAGACTAAAATGATAGAGATAAATCATTGCAATACACACATCTCCCTAGAACATACAATTTTTGAGAGACTTATTAATATGTAATTACTCTGTGGAAGTAGAGAGTGATTGTGTTATTTTTCAAATAAAAGTTTTTTATTTTAAGTAGTGCTAAAATTTTGAAATGATAAGAAGTTATTTAGTTTTTCAAATAGTTGTGGAGATATGGAAATTTCAGCTTCTGTAAGGTATGCTAAAAGTAATGTTCATGGGAAAATGAAAAAAATATATATATATATATATATATAATCTTTATCTACGCCTATATACGAATTTTAATCAAAAGCGTTAGAGCCGATTTTGATAAAATTGATTTTTTCTCTTTTCACCCTTCAGTAAACTACCCTTAATGTTAGAGTTAGATATCCATTTCCAGAAACCCCTCGGGGCAACGTTATAACAACACCAAGATACCAAGTTTTAGCCTGATCGGTAAAATAGTTTAGGTTCTAGCTCGAGGTACAGACAGACAAACGGAAACTAAAAAATCACTTTTTCGGATTCGGGGGGTCATGTAACGTCAAAATTCATCAAAGTCTTGATTTGGTTTTGTTTTTTTACTATTACAATAGATTATTTACCTGTAAGGTAGCGAGAAAGTAAAGAAAACTGACCAATCAACAAATATCAAACCAGTTTCGTAGTCATATGGTCTAAGGCGTCACTTCCAAAATAAGGTTGACAGCTGGTGACGGGGAGATTGAAGTTCTAATCCCGGTCGAATGTACTGAAGGGGTTTTTTCCTTAATGGTTTTTACACTCTTCCTGAATTCAAATGCGGCTATACTTGCTCTAAATTCATCCTTCCTCATCTCTAGCATATAAGTGTAATTAGTAGACATTCTTATGATCTTAATGGGTAGTAAGAATCGGTGCTAAAAATATAGTTACATACTTAGAAGACTGGCCTGAAAGACCAGGTTTCAAAAATACCCGGAAGTACCACTGGTATTCCTTACCCAGAAACGACTTTCTAGCTTTTCATCAGATTATTCTGCTTGCTAATGTTTTGATTTAGTTCTGATAGTAGATAGTAAGCTAGTTCCTCGTTTGAAGCAGTCCCGTCAGGGAGTTTTTAGCATCACATTTTACTGTTCCTTCTGGCTGTAAACATATATACGATTACGCTAATGTGTTATGGATGAGAAATATTGAATCTATATTAAGTCTACCTGCATTTGAGTGGGGATAAATTAGTACGCTATTTAGTAAACAAAAAAAACCTTAGTATACCTTACCAAGATTGTAACTCTGATATCTCTGTTATCTTCAGTCTAGTCTATTGCGAGAGTGATGCCTTAGACCAGGAGTCTCCAACCTCATGCCCGTGGGTGCCATGACGCCCACCGAGCCTTTTGCGTCTGCCGGCCACTTTTTGACCACATCTGAAAAGTTTTTGATTAATAACTTTAATCTGTCTACTTTTCTGACAAAAATCAAGTTTGTGTGTATCTCCAGGTATGCTTTTCTCAAGAGGTTGGTGATTGAAAGCCCCCCTCTTTCCAATCCCTCCCTCTCATTCCTCTTTATTTCCCGGCTAATTTACAAAGTGTACTTTGACTCAGAACCACAGTAGTTTCAAGCGAATGGTGTGCTCTACGGTACAAAAAGGTTGGGGACCTCTGCCTTAGACCATACAGCTACCCAAGCGGGTGTCCCATTAGTTATTGTCTTGAAGTAGAACTAGTTACTTTCTTGAAATAGTTATTTCAATTCCTTTCTTGATGTAGTTCTGCTTTTAGCGTATTGAAGTAGTTCTGATGGCTGCTGCCTTTAAGTGGTTGTGCTAACCACTAAACTGGAGAGGTTCTACCAGCTACCATTTTAAAGTATTTTTACCAACTACTATACTGAAGTAGTTCCTCTAGTACTGTATTGAAGTAGTTCTGACAAATAACATATAAAAGTGTATTAATCACAACTGGTGAATGTGTGGAATTTCAGGCTTCCACCGTGGTTAGGATCCCACGTTAAACTGTAGGTCCTCCATTTCATCTCACAATCCTACCATTACACATTAGCGTAAGTGCGTACAACCCGAACAAGTAGTAAGACGCGATGCTAATAATAATAATAACATGCTGAAGTAGTTCTAATAGCTATTGTCTTGAAGTAGTTCTGACAACTATTGTATTGGATAAGTTATACTAACTACTGCCTTGGAATAGCAATTATAGTTCCTGTCTTGTTTTCCACAGCTGTCCCTCTCTCAGCACCCCCTACACATATGTTTTCACTCAGGTCAATCTGTCAACAAGTCCTTGTGCCGCCCAATAGTTGTTATGCACACATCTTAATATCCCATTACGATAAACACAGACCTATGATTGGCGACGACCTCACCAAGCCGCCTTGATTACACGTTTGTCTGTAAACCCATTGGTCAGTCTATATATAGAGAGAAACGTTATGCGCGTTTAGCCTAACAGGCCAGGGATACGATGCGCATATTGACGCAACACCTGTAATTTCACGCGGATATCACAAGACTCGAAGCTTGAGCCTACGTGATGGCCGCGTTAACTGGGCTGCCTCTTTTTGATGAGCCCACGTTCAATGTAAGATGCATTTTTAGTTCAAGGTCCCACACACACACGCGCGCGCGCGCAAAAAGAACAGTAGTATTAAAAGGTAGAGCTATAATTGAATCGCTGTTTTAAGAACATTTTAGAAAACGCTTCCCAAACTGTGGTTCGTGTACCGCCAAGGTCGTGGAAAGCTAATTTTTCTAAGGAGGAGGTCTGCTAGAATATCTTACTAAACCTTTAACCAAAACAAGTTTGTATGCGTATATATGGATGCCTCTGGGGGTTGTTCAGTTAAATTCTAGGGATCCGGACCCACCCAATTCCTCATTTTCGCACTCTTGTGTACCACTGGTGGTATGAATGCGCTTTCTCGGAGCTACGATAGAGAACAAAAAATAGCTATTTTTGTAAATATAATTCATAGTGTTAAATTACATTTGAAAACCACCCCCAGCACGTTCGGGCAAAATTCCAACCTTGACCTAATATTCATCAAAATCCAGTCTGCCACTCTGAACCACGAGATATCCAGTGCAGGTTAAACCATTTTTGAAGTGGACTTCTTATTTTTAATTTTTTACTTTCTCATATAAAAAGAAAGTTTTATAATCGCGAAAAACATTGATCTAGAAATCATTATGAATCGTTACGTTTTATGTGAACACGAACCCAAAAAAGTGGGTTTAACAATTCCCTTTGTCTCCTTGTCTGTCTGTCAGTCTGTCCCTGGCCACGGATACAAAACGGTTTGATGGATTCAGTTCAAACTTGATATTTACATTTTATAGAGTTATACCAAAAAACAATTTATCCAACCCGGGTCTTGCAAATGAGGTTATATTACCTCTAAAATGCTTCCTTCCTTAGCCCTAATCCTTTTTTTTTGCACAACTTCTTACTACCCGTTTGGGTTATGCGTCTGTGTATTAATTACACTAATGTGTTGCGATTAGGAAGGCCTAATGTAGAGTAAATGCACCCACATTTGCGTGGAGGGATAGGGGAAAACCACTTGGGGAAAAAAACCTCAGTGCACCCTACCCAGATTGAACCTTTATCTCCCCGTCTTCGGCAGTCTAGTCCAACATTAGAGTAGCGCATAGACGACTTGGCAACCGAAGCGGTTCGCTGCTAGTTCTCATATACCTTAAAACTTTCTGTTGTGAGTCTATAAAAAAATTACTGTAATTTTTAAAGAAAGGCTAAATCTAGAACCCCCTTTTCATCAAGCTTAGTCTCATAGCTCCACAAATATGATTAACAAGTCGTTGAAAATGAGCTCATGTCAAATTTTCACACAGTTTTTTTATTAATACAACTCAAACCATAGGGCTGTTGAGGAAAAAGTGCCCTGTTGGAATCTTTTGACTTTATTTTGGCGTGAATTATATTTTGAAACAACTAATCCAATAATTAAATATTTTGTTAGAGCTGAACGCCTGCGCGGCCATTTCTCATTTACCTAGGCGGCCCCTTTAGCCGGAAAATTAGGTACGTTACTACGCTCTAACCAGAAAACGTATCAAAGTGCCATTTTTATGCATTATTTACTTGGCGATAGCGAGTTTGAGATCAGTACTATGTTTCAATTTTATTATAATTCTTTTAAAATTCAGTTGTATTTTATAAAGTATGATAAAATGGTTTCATTGAACTCAATACTACTATTTTCTTAAGTATAATATATAAAACCGCACCACGATACAATGATTGTTTCGAGCTAAACTATGTATTGAAAACAACGCCCTTACTCGGTACAATAATTACAATAAAATAATAAAACTACAAGGAACGAACCTCCTTGCTCTTTACAATAGTGGTTAGGTTAGGTTAGGTTATAAGGTCAGGTTGATAACTGGCTAATTCGTGAAACTCACGGTACTTGTAGTTTCTTAAAAATATACATTTCTTGCGGTGTTGCCATATAGACTCAGCGACTACAAACAATGATGCACTTCTGATATGCTTCAAAGCAGATACACACATTCGGCCTGTACGTATGACCGTGTGACAGCGACTCTATAGTCGCGCAGGTGCGTTATGTGAGACTGTGCCCCTGTTTCCGAGGAGTGAGGCGTGGGACCAGCGTGGGCCCCTCTTAGCTGTCATGGGCGTAAGGGCCTGTTCGCTACGGACGATCCATAGGCCCCCCCAAATACGGCAAGTTGTTCCCTGCCCACCTCTGGAGCCCGTGGAGGCCTGATTCACTTCTTCTTCCAACACAATATGTATTAGTAGTGGCTAGATCGCACGCAGGCCGATGCATGAACTGGCAGCAGTGGAAGAAGGGCCTACAAACCTGTTTGGAATAATCTCATCAATTATTTAGATCTGGGTTTAAACAGATAACTTGATATATGGATGTAAGATTTTTAAGAACTTATAAAGGGGTCATTCTCATCAATATTTCTTCTTCTTTTTTTTTTAATTACGTCCTATTACCCGTTTGGGTTATACGCATGCATACTAATTACACCAATAGGTTAGGGAATATGGAGGTTTAATTTTGAGGATATGCAACTACATTTGCGTGGAGGGAGAGTGGAAAACCATTTTAGGAAAAATATTCTCAGTGCACCCGATTCGAATCGAACCCCAATCTCCCCGTCTTCGGCAGTCTAGTCCAACGCGAGAGTAACACATTAGACCACGCACCCACCGAAGCGGGTAATATGTCTTTAATGTATATATATTAGCACTGCGTCTTACTACTCGTTCGGGTTATACACATTTGTATTCATTACTTTAATGTGTTAGGGATGAGGAAGATTGAGTTTAGAAGAAGTGTATCCGCATTTGAATGGCTTAATTGTGTCTTAATTGAACAAGTATGTTGATATTATATGTTTACTTCTCACCTTAAATTATACTGTTAACAATAACTAAATTAAAATTATTTGTCAAAAAATATGTTAATATGTCGGTCACCCACATTGGTTATCGCATGGTCTAACTAAATGGTGTGCAGACTTATTTACAGGAGAGACAAATGAAGATGAAAAAAGTTGGGTGGACCAAAGACTTTTATTTATTAATAGTTCTTCAAAATTCATTTAAAAAATAGTAAACACAAAAATAATATATTTTCATGAATAAGTTTAAATACAATGGACTGTATAAAAAGAATAATTACCTTTTTGTTTTGGTTTGTTTTTAATCTCGTTCTATAGATTTGTATGATGGGATGTGAGATGAGTGACACCGTTAATTATTATTACCGTGTCTTACTAACCGTTCGGGTTATACGCACTTAAGCTCATGTGTAATGTTGGTGGGATTGGGAGATGAAATGGGGGACCTACAATTTAACGTGGGATCCAAACCACGGTGGAGGCCTGGCATTCCACACATTCACAAGATGTGATTAATTCACGTCTTGTCAGAGGTGAAGGAAGGGTTTGGCAATCAGATAAATTTGTGCCGGGACCTGGGATTGAACCCCGGACACCTAACTCTTAATTAGCTTTCAGCATGGAACACGACACAGTATATTTAAATTATTTATCCGTGGGCCGGATTGAACAGACTGGTGGTCTGTAGTTTGCCCATCCCTAGACTAACTCGTCACTCTCATGTTAGATTGGTTTGTTGATGATAGGGAAATCGGGGTTTGAATTTCGGTCTGGTGTACTGATTTAATTTTTACTAAATGGATTAACACTGTACTTCAACGCAAATTCCGGTACATTTCCTCCTTAATCATCCCTATTCCATTATAATAATTAATATATGCGTACATCCCAAACAGATACTAAGACACAACGATTTATTTTAAGTATGCTGACTCTCCGATTCAGTGGCCGCATGATCTAAGGCGTCACTCTCTCAATATACTAGACTGCCAATGACATGGAATATCGTGGTTTGATCTTATTCGGGTGTACTGAGGGTAGTTTTTCTAAAATGGATTCCCACTTTCTCATTGCCAATGCGAGTAAACTTATTCTAAATTCAACCTTCCTAATCCTTAATTCACTAGCATAACTAGTATGTAGGCTTACATAGGCGTATAGCCCGAACGGGTGGCAAGACGTGAAGATAAAAAAAAGTATGCTGACTAACCCATGTAAGCTGACCAATGCTTGTTCTCTGATACAAGGGAGATATAAAAATATCATCAAGTGTCCTAGGGGGGTGATATTTATTTTCATTTAGTAAAATAGCCTGTATTGTCTAGAAATATGTTTTAACAAGGTGTTTATTAATGTACAGCATATATTTATGAATATATAAATTATAGAGATAGTTCGCATTTGAAAAAATACTCAGTGCACGCGCACCCAGTTGATATTTAAAGTTCAATCTCACCGTCACTAGAAAGCCAGTTGAATGCGAGATGATTTATCCTCAACAAAAACACACTATCTATAAAACAAGCAGGTAGAAGTAACGTGGTTACATTTAATAAAACCAACATCAGTGAGTTAGCTTGAAAAATAAACTTGGTAATAAAGTTTTAAAGAATTCAGGTTAAGTCCCATTGAATCCAATGCAACTTTTTTCAGATATTTATTTTCATGAAACTTCAGCAATAGGGTTGAAATGATGTATCTATCGTTTCATCGGCCACCTGTATAGTCAATCAAAATATTGCTAGATAATATTTTTAGAGCAAACAAATCCTTTATTTAATCTAGAACCTGTATCAATAATTAACATTGAAGCATGACATATATTTGATCTTAGCTTTAGCAGGATTTATGAGTTTCGGTGGAGGTCGCTCTGGAGCATCATTTGGTCTCACTTTCTAAAATAAGATACAATACGTATGTGTTGTTTTAGTATTAAGGATCATTAAAAACTAGCAGTAGATGACAGGACTAATTGTAAAAGATCTCCCCTAACCGAGTTGCTATTTTGTAAGTGACAGAGAAAGTGAGCTTGGTCGATTTCCTTCTGAGAAGTGAAATCGTCCGAAGGGACGGGGTGAGGGCAGCAAGAAATCCTCGTGGCAGTCATTATGAAAACACTCGCTAGCACACCATCCCGCTCTATGACGTGTCTTACACACTCGTTAGTACACCATCCTGCATTATGACTAGTCTTACACACTCACACAGTCAAACTTAATTTCAATTTTTTATGTTCAATATTTATTAACCAGAACCAAAGATTGGAATAGGTTAATCTTAAATATTAATTTGTGATCTTTAGTTGAAGTTATTTTAATTTTAATCTAACCCAGTCTAATCGTTTTTAGGAAATGTGAAATTATCTGGCAGCCGAACACATTATGTTTAAATATCTAAATCTAGCTCCGAGATATTATAACTGACGCACGTAAATCCAGGACGATCAGACCGTACACTACCCGGGTCAGGATTAGAACGCTGGGATGGATATGACCATGAGCTGGTAAATATATAGTCAACTCGCCATATGAGTGGTGTTAAATAACAGCTAGCAAATCTACAAGATTTACTTCCATGTATTAATTCGCCAAATTATATGATATGTTGAGGTTTTGTCACTTTGGATAGTCAAAACTTTCACAACAAACAATTGGTTTTTAATCGTGTTTTTCTTTTAACCGTGTGTACATCATCTCCTAGCTGTCAGTTACCATAACTCCTATGGCATTAATTTGATCTTCGTAGCGAGTATAAAAATACTTAATATGTTGAAAAGTACCACTTAGACGTGATTTTTTTTAAAAATATAATGTATATAAGTTATCGTCTCAAAAGTTATTAGGTTCCGTACATGAAATATTTACTCACATGTGCATAGTAAGACATGAGCTTTGATTGCAGGAATGTAGCTAAGGTGAAAGGGGAAGGAGGGGTGTTTAAGGAATCTGACCCCTCTCCCCAAGAAATGTTAGCTAATATTGCATTAAATTCAAATTTAAATTAGCCTTTTTAAGACATTAAATGGCAATGATATAAAGTAATAAATTATCATAATATCCAAGAATTATTGTAATAAATGCTACATGCATGTTGTACTGAGAGTAAATATATTCCCACACTACCTCTACGCGAATGTGGGTACAATTCCTCTCAAGTTTTTCTTTATAATCTCTACCCCATTAGCGTAGTTAAATATTGACACCCCATATAAAGAACCTTATCTGACAACTAGTAAAGTTACTAGATCTACTTTCACGTATTCATACATAAAGTCGGGTGATCCTCGGCTGTCACTTTAGATAGATAATATAAATTGCTATAAAATATCACTAACAACATAGTAAGATGTTATGGTTAACAGCGAGAAAGTGAATATGTTTTAAAAGTTCCTTTGAAAATGATACGTTAATGTCAAGCTGCTTGTGTCAACTTGATCGCTTCATCAAAGTAAATTATTAAATCGCAGAAAGGCTCTAACTACAGACTGATTATAAAGCTACGAACCAGATGGTCATGAACAACATCCCCAGATAGAGAAAAATAATGAAGGTATAGAGAAATAAATAGTTGAAACACAAAATATTTTATTAAAACTTACTTTTCATTGTTAACTCAAAGTAACAAGTTTCCATCAAGTCAAATAATAACTAAAATAACATTAGTTTCATCGTCAATTTCAAGAAACAAATATTAATGTAAGAAAAAACTCTGTTCGTACAGCTACAAAAAAAAATTCTACAAATAATATAGACATAATTTTTACATCCATTAATATTATCAGCTTAGTAAGTTTTTTGTTCAAGCCATATATTTTCCTCTACCGGCTTTATAGGCCCGTCGTAGCTTCATATGCCTTATATTCTAACTTAATACTAGGACAGACACAGCATCCAGTCCCCAGTCGTTAATTTACCATTGTGAGAGAGTAAGCCTATATTTTCATCAATGATAAATTTACGGCCATGCCAGGAATCAAACCTGGGACCCCTCAGCTCAATAGGTAGACTCACTAACGCCTGTACTGTAGAATAACCGGACATCATATGAACAACAGTTATGGCCTGTAAAATACAATACTTTTGGTCACCCTATAACTTATCTATAGACATGGATATATCCGCATCAACTATGAGGGAATAATGACCCTATGCACTGTTAGAATTCTGGATAGCTCAGTGGTACGCTAGGCCAAGGATCCCGGGTTATATTCCCGTGTACAAGTGTCACATTACACTTTTACGGATTGTCATATTTTTAAAAGTCATGTTACGTGATCTGCAGCTGTCACTTTTGATGGACAGGGGAAATACTTATATAATATCACTAACATAATAAAATAATATCAAAGTTGACCGAAAAAATGTACGTTTGTTCTAACCGCTCCTTTACTCCAGAATTATATAATGATTTTCACTTGTACTTAAATAATCAGTGTGTTTAGAAAGTACCCATTAAATACCATTATTGGTGCATTTACATATATCGGGCTGTAAGCGTCCAATACTTTTGCAAGCATTTTTTTATCACTACGACCTAATACCTATTCAGTAGTATATTGAGTAGTATGAAGAAGAAACCGTTTTAGAGGTATATTTTTTAAATTGAAAAATGACACCTGGACACCACGGCATTTAAACCTGGGACCTTTGGATTAGTACGACAATGCTATATATAACCACTGAGCTATTCGGGAGTCATCCCGTTCCCAAGTATTATTTTTCAATTTTAAAAATATGAAATTTAAATGCGGTTATAAACTTAATTAACAAAAATAATAACTTTTCTATCTAATCCATCATTTTAGAGGTGGTCTCCTGCATTTGAGTGAAAGGAGAGTGGGAAACCATTTAGGTAAAACTACTCTCAGTCTCAATAGACCCGTCCGGGATTCAATCCCCAATCACCCCGTCATCTGCAGGCCAGTCTAGTATGATAGTAACACCTTAGAGTTAGTCCATTCGGCCACTGAAACGGGTAATATTTTATTATTTGTATTACTACGTTTAGCACCAAGGTTATTAATAGCTTAATTTAGGGTTTAGGTAGGATGGTATTTTATAGGAAGTGCATCCGCATTATTGGAGAGAAGCTATGGGTAAACAAATGACAAATCCCATATGTAGGATCACCTCCTAGGGTACCCGGACGAGATTCGAACATCGACCTAACTTTTACCAGTGATCCAATATATTGTGAATCTGACGTTTCAAACCTCACGATCATTAGTGAGGATTGCGGAAACTTGAGATTGTCTTATGGGAACGTCCTTAAATTAAGTAAGGTTTCATTTTTTATTCATGATTTTCGTCCATCCCCTTCCCCCCTTTATCCTAAGTAATTTTTTTTTTACGATTTGGTAAATTGGATTATTTTAATCGTTTGGTTATTTTTATACATAAGGATAATAAAACAAGTAATATTAAATTTTATAAGACTTCAATTTCAGTAAAATTAGGTGTAAACATGAAGTAAATGAAATAGCTTATAAATGAAATTTCATATTATTTGTTTATTTAATTTCTGACAATATATATATATATATATATATATATATATTTGTTACCATAAATGTTGATAAATATATATATATATATATATTTGTTACCATAAATGTTGATAAAAATATATATATATTTGTTACCATAAATGTTGATAAATAAACTTTACTTAAGATCGATTCTGAACCCCAGTCCCCCACCTCGTAAGAAAATACTGAACACCCCTCCCCAAAAAACCTTACGTAATTTGAGGACGGCCCTTATTCATGAAACTCGTAAATTCCCCATTCAGAGCATCGCATCCTCCTGACAGTAATTTGGTTCTTATACCATCGATCCACGCAGAAATAAACAATAATGTACTGAGTGGCCTTGAATTTAAATGTCCGGTAAACACAGTGATGGTTCAGGGTAATACAGTATGATCACGTCATATGCCCGCCGGTGCCTTGACTGCCCACAACGCCGATGACATTTTGATAGTTACTTTTCTCTTACACACCTCTGCTCAGTTCTGGATACAGTTTTACCTACAAGAGGAATGCAAAGAGATATTTTAGTCATATTGAATCGCTAAGAATTTGTCATCATTCATATCATTCCAAACGAACGTATATTAATTTTAATTCAAATAAATGTATTCTACCTCTTTCCCCAATACCCCTTCTTACTCCCTTTTCAATGCCTAGAGATTTTTTTTTTATCTTTCTTCGCGTTCAGGTTGCACACAAATGAATGTATTACGCTTATGTGCTAGGGTTGAGTAAGGTTGAATTTAGAAGGAATGTTTCTGTATTTGATTGGAGAGAGAGAGTGGAAAACCCACAAGAAAAAATTATCTTTAGTGCACCCGACCAGTAGTCGAGCCGCGATCTCCCCGTCATCGGTCATCGATAGGCCTACTCTAATGCGAGAGTGATGCCTTGGCTTAGATCATTCGGCCACCGACACAGTTCTCTTAGTATACTTTATTCTAGTTATTTTATTAAAACTGTAATTTTTTTGTTTGCATTTTATATAACTTTATTAAAAGTAACGTCATTCCAACCACTTTTTTATAGTCAATTATCTTTATTTATTTAAAGTATACTTAGTGATGCCTCTATATAGTGATTTCCAGAGTGACACGCAACCGATTTTCATTTATTTATTTATTTTTAAATTAAAGTTTATACACCGAGGCTATTCCCCAATTTTTAAATTTCATAAACATTGAAAGGAATTAATTTTTAATTTGGGATTAAAATTATAATAGGTATACTGTATATATTCTACCTAGACTCATTAAATTTCCAGTTTAGATTTTTTTTAATATATAAAGGCTACAGTTTAGAGCTGTCGCTGCAAAATTGACGCATGACGCGTCACCAGGTCAGTTGGTTTTATTATAAACTTGTTGAATTACCCAGTATTGCCAGGAGAAATATTTTTAGTTCAATGACTGTACGTGAAGAGTAACGTTAAAGTTAGTGCCTTGCGTTGCCCGTGGTCCTTTTTGCTTCCGACCAGGCTTTACATTTTTTTTACTTTTAGCACCGCGTCCTACTACACATGCGGGTTATACGCTTATATATCAATTACGGTAATGGGTTAGGAATGAGGAAGGTTGAATTTAGAGGAATTGTATCCACATATGCGTGGAGAGTTAAAGTCGGAAATCATTAAGGAAAAACCACCCTCAGTACACTCAACTGGGTTTGAATCACGATCTCCCCGTCATAAGCAGTCTAGTCTATTACGAGAATAGCTCTATAGACTATGCAACCACCAATGTGGGTTTCTAACTAATTTAAAAATAAAATCTACTCAAAATTTTAAAATTTCTGCTTCGAGGTGCACGAGGTGCAGTGCACAAGAGCTACTAATTTTAAAATAGCAGACCTATCTGTTCGGTAGATATCGCGCAACGCTCATGACAGACAACCTCTTCGTTTTATTGATATATATTACGAATTATTTCAAGGAATATTCAAAATGTCCCCTCGCTGAGATACTTTGATGAACTTAAACAACCATATCAAATTATTTTCCACCCGAACTCTATGGTTTAGTGGTCAGAGTTCCTGGCTACTTATCCAGAGGTTTATGGTTCAATCCCCGGTGCTCAATAAATGTATCTGTGAAGCAGTTGGTCAGGAACGAGGTCAAACTCGGCCTCGTGAGAACTATTGTGGAGCTACTTGAATAAAGAAGTATCAGCTTCAGTTTAGAAAACTGAGATTAACGGCTGGAGGGCTAGTAGTGTTGCAGGCGTTTCAAAACAGTCCTTTATACACAGAAAAATGTATATGTAAGCTATTTAGAGCGTTTATATCGAAAC
>CABFVX010002943.1:77677-98661 GCA_902151425.1 Timema shepardi | reverse complement strand
ACGGTGGAGGCCTGGCATTCCTAACATTCACAAGATGTCTTGTCAGAGGTGAAGGAAGGGTTTGGTAATCAGATAAATCTTTGCCGAGACCGAGGATTGAAGCCCGGCGGCCAGCATAGAAGTCTGACACCTTACCCCTAGACCACCAGGTTGAAAAGGTATAAGAAGAATGCCATTTTACAGATTTTATGAAGCGTGTGTTCAAGTAATTTCAAAGTTAAAACCACTTAAACAACTTGCAATCATTATATCAAATTTAAATTCTTCTTCTTTTAATATATCTGATATTGTAGCAAAACAAAAGACAGTTCATGACCCAGAAAGGTTGTCTTTATCTGGCATTTATTGATAGTAGAACTGGTGTTGATAAAATGTACCAGCAGTAAACTGATGTAAACATGTAATGTTGCAATGTACATGCATGTAGAATGTAGTTCTCGTGAACTTGCCTTTTAAAAATTACTAACACATTTTTTTTTGCAGCCAACATTGACAACATTTTACCATTTTATTAGTGTTATTTTATTAGGCATTATTACTACTTATTAAACGTGACAACAGATTTAATAACTTGACACATGAATTCGTGAAAGTTGATTTAGTAGCTTTTCTAGCTGTCGGATAAGGCCCTTGGTGTACACATTTGACAATACCAGGATCGATTGTTGAGCTCTTTTAGGAATTTACATTTAAAAGGCCTTTTTACCTCCCAAAAATGACTGGGAAAAGGGCGTTTAAGATGTCCATTCCTACTAGAATCGGTGCATTCATCTGAGTTTGGAGGTGATTTTTCTCAATCCGTGGAGATCTGACGCTGAATCCTCTGCCATCAGCTCGAGATCATCTGCAGATGTATGGTAGTGAGGTACTCTATCAACTCGGTCTCTGGTTCAACCGTTTTATGTCGCGAGTTACTTCTATAAATGACGTTTTGTTTAGCTTCTTGAAATAAGGTTTGGTAATATGCTCGCAAACACGGTTTGAACTATCATTAGAGGAGATACCTGTTCCAGTTTTCAGGATTGACCGCACGCTAAGGGAGGGAAACTACACGACATATTCTCGTTCATCATGTTGATAACAGTTGTACCACCTTGGCTACTGGCCCTTCTCCAAGACTGGGGTGGACTGACCATATTCAAGACTTGGGTCTTCTGCTAGTTTTGTTTGGACATTAAGATTAGATTTACTTTTCAAATACAACTTGAGTGACACACTTATTGAATTTGACACTTTGTTACAATTAGTCTAGAAATGAATAATTATATTTATTATTTCCAACACCAGTTATTGATTCAAACCTGTACAATCCCCTAAGTTTACAAGATATTTATCCAAATGATATAACATATAAGTCGGCGAATAGCCTCCTCTAGACCATCCCCGTCGGGCTCTAGAGGGAAACCCGCTATCGGTAGATATTTTAAGAAAATGAGTATTACAATTTGCGGCCATTTAAGGGCAAAGTTATAAGAATGTGGGGTGAGGCGGGGAATTGAAACAAAAACTCGCCTAGTAACTCATATTGGCCCTTCAGACCGTAAATAAAACCTGTGTAGGGGAGTTGTGGCCCGGATTTTTGAGAGATAAGTATGATTTGCGTCCACCTAATTAGCAGTTAGCTTTCTATCATGCTGTCTTAAATTTCAGATATAAACTATCATCGTCTCATGTCGACATCCCTCGTAATATCTAAACTTCCCCAGCTCTTGTCGTTCAATGGTTTTGGCAAAAAAAATTGAAGGTTTTTATGCTAGGTTAGGCTAGGTTAGGTCCACAATTTGTACGTGGCTCTAAAATGTGCAGCCGCAATTTACCTGTAGCCAATAAAACTAGATACTGTAGTTAAAATGGATTGAGAGCCACCGCTATCTTAGCCAGGGGGAATTAGGGATAAAAAGATTGAGGAGGGAATGAATAGAACACGAGTTAAAGGCAGTGTCTTTGCACTTTTTATTTTTCAAAATAAATTATTGCTCTATTAGAAACATAAGAGTTTAATTTTCTTCCCATGGTTGTTGAATATCTGTCGAGGGTGTCCTGGAATTTAATGACAACTTTTTTTCCTTCATTTAAAGAAGTTTCTCATCTAATTTTGATATCACCAAGTGAATAAAATTAAACTCTACATTTCTACTGAAGAAATATTTTTTAACTCAGATAAAAGTTTGATTATAAAAACTGAAGAAAAAAAACCCCCACCTTAAATCGCGTTCCTTACATCCCCGCCTTAACTGTAAACACAAAGTGTTGAGTCATGTCCGTATCAAACATCGTGGTGTATTAAGCCCATTCTCGTGTGGTGATGTGAGTGTTAACACTGGTCTCTATGGCTTTCTATGTGAGAGTTATACACTGGTCTCTATGGCTTTATATGTGAGAGTTAACACTGGTCTCTATGGCTTTATATGTGAGAGCTAACACTGGTCTCTATGGCTCTCTATGTTTGTAAGCTAATATAGGTTTTTAACTGAGCTTCTTATGTTGGTTTCCGCTTGTATCGCGTACAGGATGTTCTTCCCAAATCCTTAGTTGGGGTCAGGTTTTGTATTATTGAATGTATTGAGCTAGGAATTAATGCTGGGAATTTATTAAAAACATATTCACATGTTGGCAACACATCCTTTGGTTATTTATTTCTGGACATATCGACAGTTTGAATGGTTGTAATGAGGGTAGAAAGGTAGTGCCACTTGGAGGAATATGATGTCATTGCTTACGTCAGTCACTACACAGCAGTTATGTTTCAATACGAAGACAGCCACATTTAAATACATATTTTAAATATGTTAAGTAATGGCGTCAATTGATATTGGTGTGGATCTTAAAGGTTTTCTTATTATTTAAAGTTCCAAAATTTTACCTCGTAAATAAACTTAGTTTGTCTTCCATAGCTTTGTGCATGTATTGTTCGTTCACGGTAGGAGTTTACCTGGAAAAGGACTTTTTTTCCCTACGAGAAATCTATTATATAGTAGGATATCGGTAAGAAAAAAGACCTTTCAGAGGTAAACTCCTCCCGTGAATGAAGTATAACACGTCGACTTGTGTACTGAGTGACGTCACAAGCTCAGCCAATCAGATCTCTTTCTCCAGCTACCTTATATTCCCTTCACATTGTTTTTAACAGTGTGAACTCAGTTTATTTTGATAATAATAATTTAATAATATTTAGCACCGCGTCTTACTACCCGTTCGGGTTATACGCTTTAAGTACTAACTACGCTAATGGATTAGGAATTGGGAAGGTTGAATTAGAGGAAGTGAACCCGCATTTGCGTGGAGGGAGAGTGGAAAACCATTTTGGGAAAACCACCCCCAGTTCACCCGACCGAGATTCGAACCTCGAACTCCCCGTCCTCAGCAGTCAAGCTCAACACGACAAGTGGGTAGTTTATTTTAAGGTTGTCGTTGTCAAATTGGTGCTGGACCGCGAGTAAACTAGTTTTTAATGGTGATTCAATATGTGTGTGTGTGAATAAAGTTTATGATAAAAGTAGCATATTGTTATACTTTCACTCCAAAGATTCTGTCAAAGTTATCAAAAAATTGTGAAAATTCAAATTTTCTTTTGTCATTTCTAAGGAAAAAAAAAGACGCAATGTAAATAAACAGAAGTAATTTGTTTAATCGATATTAAAAATGATTCAAAATGCAACATTTTCTTTGAAAGATAAGTACATTATTTTCAAAATGTAGTGTAGTGTAATCCACCGTTTTTTAAACTGAACCTTGCCATAGTTGTATCTTGGGCTACGCAAGGCAATTTTAGAATATTCTCTGTTTATTTATCACACTATAATAAAATAGCCTAAGTAATTACTGATCCTGCCAATTTTTTCAAATCTGAATAAACGACATTTTCCAAAGGCGCAGCAAGAACATGTTATGGTTTAAGTTTGTTTTATACTTGTAAAATGTAACTGTTTTTATTGAATGGTCATAACATTAGTGTTACATATTTGATGAGTACTACAGTGTGTGTTTTTTTTCCGGTATAAGGCCTCCTTTAGTCTAAAAAATGTTTGGGAATCCCTGAAATCAACAACATATTATAATCATGCAAATTATTCACAGATATCTAATACTCAGATCAATTGAATACATATTATCATCGATATGGATTACGATAAAACTCACTTCAAACTTAAATACCGTTGTGGATATCTGAATGGTCTTAGACTGCCGTATACGTAATTCTTTGAATACTTGTTTATTATTATTATTATTATTATTATTACCGCGTCTTACTACCCGTTCGGGTTATACGCACTTACGCTAATGTGATTGTGAGATGTGTAGGGTGATTGTGAGATGAAATGAAGGACCTACAGTTTAACGTGGAATCCGAACCACGGGGGAGGCCTGGCATTCCCCACATTCACAAGATGTCTTGTCAGAGGTGAAGGAAGGGTTTGGTAATCAGATAAATCTGTGCCGGGACCGAGGATTGAACCCCGGCCGCCAGTATAGAAGTCTGACACCTTACCCCTAGACCGCCAGCTCACCGAATACTTGTTCAACAGTTGAGAAATAAAGGGTGTAAGTTTATCCATATTTCCTCCACCTTCTGAAGACAATCCTCACTGAACCATTGACCAGTATTTTCATGGGCTGCTTCAAAATAGGTCATTCTTCCCTCCGAGTTCTGCTTCTCTGGGGTCTACACGCTATTCCCCTATCCTCCACCATACTCTCAATCCTCTTCCTCGCCATGTTTACACTACCTCCCCCCTTCCTTCAACCTTTCAGTGCTCCATTATTTGTGTCAGACTTTTAGAGTTTCTGTGTTGTGATGAGGGAGATATTTCTGCAACTTCTGCTTTTTTACGACTTCTTTTTATGTGACTTCTGAATCAGTCAATTGGTTCCTTTCTTCACCGGGCGAGGCCCCCCCCCCTTACCCCCACTCCCAACCCCCTAAAACCACCCACGTTCTCACCCGAGAACTGACATCTCTTATAGCTAGTTTCATTCAGCACTTGTTTGCTCGATGAAGGAGGACTCATCAAGATGTTGATAGCAATTCATTCAATACATTCCGGACAGAAAACCGAGATGTTGATAACAATTATTGACAGACCTACCCTCAGCATTGTGGACAGAAACACCGAGATGTTGATACTCTCAGCATTATAGACAGAAACACCAAGATATTGATAACTTTGATCGGATTATGTCCCTCCTTTCAGACAGCAATAGTGAGATGTTGATAATGCTGAGCTAATATTTTGGTGCATCAACAATAATATCCCTTTATTGAACTCGGCAATATTTCTGCTCAGTCCTTTCAAACCCCTCGTATTCCGAGTGTAAAACTCCATGTTATCACAGGAGGTGCCCCTGAACGAGCGTATATGGTAGGTTTGAATCCCTGTTATCACAGGATGGGCCCCTTAACGAGCGTATATGGTATATTTGAATCCCTGTTATCACAGGATAGGTTTCTGAACGAAAGTATACAGTAGGTTTGAATCCCCGTTATCAAAGGATGGGCCTCTGAACGAGCGTATATTGTAAGTTTGAATCCCTGCTATCACAAGGGGCCCCTGAACGAGCGTATATAGTATGTTCGAACCCTTGTTATCATTAGAACAGCTCCTGAACGAGCCTGAATGGCAGGTTTTTATCGATAACGCCGGAAGTTAAAACAACCGAAGCCGAACACACATAAAGGAAATCTACCTCTGAGCCAAAGAAAACTCAATAATATCTATCGCTGGCGCTTTCCATTAACTGCGAACTCCCTAAAGACGTTACGAGCCAGTAAATGAAAGTTAATTAAAAGGAAACCAACTTAGGGGATGGGTGGGGGAGGGAGGGTTGTTACGCCCCAAATGCCATCGCCAGCGGAAAATGGTTGATGTACTTCCACGCAATTTCAGTTTGAACAACTAACTGGCGGCTGTGTTTGAAGAAGATGCGGCGCGGCGGCGCTAAGTTGGGTCTGAGACGAGGCAGGTGGGAGGGGGACGCTTTCAGATCACGAGACAAGAGAACAACGGGGTGTACATGCAAACTGGAGGCTGGAAACAAGGGAAGATAACAAGAAGACAGGTCACTTGGGCTGTGTCTGGACCACTAGACCTGGAGCTACATCTAGTGGTCTGTGATGTCTTAGTGGATTGTTTCTTAGAATTATATCAATAAGAAAGAATTCACAAAAAAATAATCTAATGTGTTAAAACACACTACGAGTGCCTTATTATACGTTACTGATCGCTTACTACGCCCCACTTGCCGTTCATTATGCGCTTCTAATAATTTACATTGTGCTAACATTACTTTGAAACACGCTAATATTCAAAGTTGACAGGCGTCACAATAGTTGCTACAAGGAATATCCTTTTGTTGACACTTGACACTATAGCTGCTAAGAGAAATATCCTATGTTGACACTTGACACTATAGCTGCTAAGAGAAATATCCTATGTTGACACTTGACACTATAGCTGCTAAGAGAAATATTCAATGTTGACACTTGACACTATAGCTGCTAAGAGAAATATTCAATGTTGACACTTGACACTATAGCTGCTAAGAGAAATCTCCTATGTTGACACTTGACACTATAGCTGCTAAGAGAAATCTCCGATGTTGACACTTGACACTATAGCTGCTAAGAGAAATCTCCGATGTTGACACGTGACACAAACCCTCATCTATTCCTTCTCAACCTTTTATCAGCTTCGAGAATATAGAAAAGAGATTGAGTGAGAGAGAGAGAGAGAGTGAATACGAGAAATCTCAAGCCGGAAGTAGATTACTAAACGGAAAAATAAAATTTCAAAAAAAAATAAAAAAATAAGAGGTTACAAAAAAGTCTGCATGTTCCCTTGAGACACGAAGGCTTCACTTTTCATGATAATCCAAAAATCACTTTTACATTTTTTCCTTTAAAAGGAAAATGTTTGAAGAACGAATGTCGCTGACACAACGCACCCTCCACCCCCAACCCTCCTCCTGAACCCTTCTCCCGCACCCACAAGGCGCATGCGTAGGGGACAATAATACAAGTCAATTGGTAGCAGACGGCGTTCTCGTTTGATTGGGAACATTCCACCCTCCCGCTCAAGAGATGTTTATGTTCAGAAATACTGTATTATCTGAAGGATTCATAATTCCTAATCATCATTTCTAAAGTATAGCTGGTTTTTGATAGCTATGTGAAAATTGTGTTTAGTAAAAACTTGAAAGTCAAGTGAGATTTAGATGTGAAGGACGTACCCAGCAATATTTAATCCACGATGCGTCATTTCAAAATAGGGTTCGCGCAAAAATAAAGTAGAAAGATTTCACCGGGAATCTTTTTCCTTACAGCCCTTTAGTTTGAGTTCTATTAATAGATTTTTTGGGGGGTGAAGATGTGATATTAACTCATTTTTGACGACTTTTTAATCATTTTCGGAGCTATAAAACTAGGCTTGATGAAAAAGGGTTCTAGATTTAGCCTTCCTCTAACAAATACAGTCATTTGTTGATTGGATCCCAACAGAAAATTTTAAGATAACTTGAATACTAGCAGGTCCTCTTCTTTACTTTGAGATAAGAAGTTTCGTAGTTTTCTTTCCCCTCTTTCTTATTGGCGTGCCAAAGAGTACTTGTGGGTGAGGCGTTAAAGCGAGTATAAGCTTGGACAGAGTATAGAAGTAGTTTCAGAAAGCGACACAGAATATTTGTGTTTTAATCCATGCGGCCTGACAGCGATTGGTACTTCCTCGCTGACAGGGGCGGCCGCCTTAAGTGATGTAATTGGCGCAACCTGGTTTCCAAACACCGGCGTATATACTCCTGATGTTTAGAGGAGAGGCGGAAAGTTATTTTACTGTCCTAATGTCAGAAGACCTTCAAATAAAACCCCCGTCTTCACTCTTCAGATTGACTCCATCTGACACCTGACGTGTCCTTTCCTTGATGTATCCTGCCTTTCTTGATCCTCCTGATCTCCCAATATTGGTCCGTGGATCACGTTTCCCTGGGGAGTGCTGAGATTATTGTCTCTTACACTCACTTGACAGTACTTCTTTCTCTTCCTCATCTATTTTCCTTCTTCTTGGTCTGCTTTCCTTCCTTATGGTTTGTCTTCCTTCCTCCTGGTTTATTCCTTTCTATTGTCTGACCTCCTTTCTATTGTCTGACTTCCTTTCTATTGGTCTGTCTTCCTTTCTATTGTCTGTCTTCCTTTCTATTGTCTGTCTTCCTTTCTATTGTCTGACTTCCTTTCTATTGGTCTGTCTTCCTTTCTATTGGTCTGTCTTCCTTTCTATTGGTCTGTCTTCCTTTCTATTGTTTTTCTTCATTTCTATTGTCTGTCTTCCTTTCTATTGTCTGTCTTCATTTCTATTGTCTGTCTTCCTTTCTATTGTCTGTCTTCCTTTCTATTGTCTGTCTTCCTTTCTATTGTCTGTCTTCCTTTCTATTGTCTGTCTTCCTTTCTATTGTCTGTCTTCCTTTCTATTGTCTGTCTTCCTTTCTATTGTCTGTCTTCCTTTCTATTGTCTGTCTTCCTTTCTATTGTCTGTCTTCCTTTCTATTGTCTGTCTTCCTTTCTATTGTCTGTCTTCCTTTCTATTGTCTGTCTTCCTTTCTATTGTCTGTCTTCCTTTCTATTGTCTGTCTTCCTTTCTATTGTCTGTCTTCCTTTCTATTGTCTGTCTTCCTTTCTATTGTCTGTCTTCCTTTCTATTGTCTGTCTTCCTTTCTATTGTCTGTCTTCCTTTCTATTGTCTGTCTTCCTTTCTATTGTCTGTCTTCCTTTCTATTGTCTGTCTTCCTTTCTATTGTCTGTCTTCCTTTCTATTGTCTGTCTTCCTTTCTATTGTCTGTCTTCCTTTCTATTGTCTGTCTTCCTTTCTATTGTCTGTCTTCCTTTCTATTGTCTGTCTTCCTTTCTATTGTCTGTCTTCCTTTCTATTGTCTGTCTTCCTTTCTATTGTCTGTCTTCCTTTCTATTGTCTGTCTTCCTTTCTATTGTCTGTCTTCCTTTCTATTGTCTGTCTTCCTTTCTATTGTCTGTCTTCCTTTCTATTGTCTGTCTTCCTTTCTATTGTCTGTCTTCCTTTCTATTGTCTGTCTTCCTTTCTATTGTCTGTCTTCCTTTCTATTGTCTGTCTTCCTTTCTATTGTCTGTCTTCCTTTCTATTGTCTGTCTTCCTTTCTATTGTCTGTCTTCCTTTCTATTGTCTGTCTTCCTTTATATTGTCTGTCTTCCTTTCTATTGTCTGTCTTCCTTTATATTGTTTGTCTTTATTTCTATTGTTTGTCTTCCTTCCCTTTGTCTGTTTTCCGTCCTCTTGGTCAGCTTCCTTCCTTATTGTATGTATTTGACCAACTCCAGGAGTTCCACTCAATCTGTGTGCCCTAACACAGGTCAATGAAGGTCAAAAGAAATTCCATTAAAGCAGCCCAGTTTGTTTTAGCGTTAGGTCTGGATCATGTTCGTATTTCCATTTATTTCTCAGTTTGTCGTCCCTTCCCCTCCAGCCTATTATCTACCTCCCCTACCTCGGCTGATCCCCGACTCCCGATTGTTGCTTCAAGGACGTGTCCCGGCAGTTTTACGGCACTGAATGGATTGATATGGCGGGATTATGGAGAGGGAGGGGTGGCCTTTAAATGCAGTTAGTTGAAATTGGCAGAGCCGGGAGAGCTTCAAGTGTGTATATATCTACGTGTGTGTCTACGATTACTACGTTGGGGGGTTCGATTCCACGTTGCGGCAGTCGTGGACGACGATGGAATTTTCGATGAGGTTTTAAGACGGTTTAGGGAAAAAAATATAAAAAAGTTTGGTATGGTTGAGTGGTTGGTAAGGGATGGTGGAGTTTTATAGGGTTAGAAAGAAGTATAGTCTTTACTTGCTGTAAATTGAACTAGAGAAATTTGTACAGGTAACGCTCTGTGAAACATAAGCTAGATACAGTAGTACAGTCAATGTATGGTGCAACGAGAACTAAATACACTAGTACAGTCAACGTCTGGTGCAACGAGAGCGAGATACAGTAGTACAGTCAACGTCTGGTATAACATAAGGTAGATACAGTAGTACAGTCAATGTATGGTGCGACAAGAGCTAGATACAGTACTACAGTCAACGTCTGGTGCAACATAAGGTAGATACAGTAGTACAGTCAACGTCTGGTGCAACTAGAGCAATATACAGTAGTACAGTCAACGTCTTGTGCAACGAGAGCTTGATACAGTAGTACAGTCAATGTCTGGTGCAACGAGAGCAAGATACAGTAGTACAGTCAATGTCTGGTGCAACGAGAGCTATATACAGTAGTACAGTCAATGTCTGGTGCAACGAGAGCTTGATACAGTAGTACGGTCAACGTCTGGTATAACATAAGGTAGATACAGTAGTACAGTCAATGTATGGTGCGACAAGAGCTAGATACAGTACTACAGTCAACGTCTGGTGCAACATAAGGTAGATACAGTAGTACAGTCAACGTCTGGTGCAACTAGAGCAATATACAGTAGTACAGTCAACGTCTTGTGCAACGAGAGCTTGATACAGTAGTACAGTCAATGTCTGGTGCAACGAGAGCAAGATACAGTAGTACAGTCAATGTCTGGTGCAACGAGAGCTATATACAGTAGTACAGTCAATGTCTGGTGCAACGAGAGCTTGATACAGTAGTACGGTCAACGTCTGGTATAACATAAGGTAGATACAGTAGTACAGTCAATGTATGGTGCGACAAGAGCTAGATACAGTACTACAGTCAACGTCTGGTGCAACATAAGGTAGATACAGTAGTACAGTCAACGTCTGGTGCAACTAGAGCAATATACAGTAGTACAGTCAACGTCTTGTGCAACGAGAGCTTGATACAGTAGTACAGTCAATGTCTGGTGCAACGAGAGCAAGATACAGTAGTACAGTCAATGTCTGGTGCAACGAGAGCTATATACAGTAGTACAGTCAATGTCTGGTGCAACGAGAGCTTGATACAGTAGTACGGTCAACGTCTGGTATAACATAAGGTAGATACAGTAGTACAGTCAATGTATGGTGCGACAAGAGCTAGATACAGTACTACAGTCAACGTCTGGTGCAACATAAGGTAGATACAGTAGTACAGTCAATGTATGGTGCAACATAAGCTAGATACAGTAGTACAGTCAACCTCTGGTGCAATGAGAGCAAGATTCAGTAGTACAGTCAATGTATGGTGCAACGAGAGCTAGATACAGAAGTACAGTCAACGTCTGGTGCAATGAGAGCTTGATAAAGTAGTACGGTCAATGTATGGTGCAACGAGAGCTAGATACAGTAGTACAGTCAACGTCTGGTGCAACGAGAGCTAGATACAGTAGTACAGTCAACGTCTGGTGCAACGAGAGCTAGATACAGTAGTACAGTCAACGTCTGGTGCAACATAAACTAGATAAAGTTAGTTGTACAGTCGGTGCCTGGAGCAGTATAAACGAGAGACAATAGAACAGTAGGTGCTAAGTGCAAAGTTAACTAAGAACCATTAGTACAGTCTATTTTAGGTATAAGGCTAACTATAAAAATCGTTCAGTTAATTTTATTTGCTACGTTAGGTAGAAAAATAAGTACAGTTAATTTGTGTGTGTTATGTTAACCAGAGACAAAATTTACACTTTGGTTTGTTGCAACGTAAGCTAGACGCAGACGTACAGATGATGCTCGTTGGAAGGAAATTGGTTGAGATGGCGGATGGTTTATTAAGAATGTACATGCTAATCTACATCATGTTAACTGTTAGAAATGTATTCAACTGGTACAATTTCTTTTAATTAATAAATAGACTCATATAACTATTGTAATCAATTGTTCGATGTTAATTATTCTTCAAATATACAAATCAATGTGTTTATTTATGGCCGTCTTTAGTTACAGGCCAGAGTGCTAAATGTGGCAACTTTGCTTGTAGTGACGTCATGAGGCCTAGCAATCTGCTGGTTCTTATGGAGAACTGTGTAAATATCTACAGTTTTATTCATTTAAAAACTTATGAGTCACTTTGTACGATACTGACAGTTAATATAAACATGTTTTATGTATATCATTTAACAAAAATACTACAGAGGTTGAAAAATACAACAAATATCCCTGTAAATAATAATTTTAAAATAAATTTGCTAGGGAAGGATTGATTATGTGCTTTTCACAAACATGATTATAATATTATTATGAGCATTACAAAAGGGCACTGGCTCGAAGCCTAGAAAGAACATTCATTGTTGAACTACTCCAAAGTTCCCGGGTTCAATGCCCATGTCCAATAAAATCGACAGTGCTATTTAAGAGTTGTTTTGAACACCTACCAGCCTTGGAATATATAATTTTGAAACATTACTTTGTAAAGAGTTCAATTTTTATTCTTTACTGAATATGGATTTTCACTGTGAAACTTACCATTCCTACACTTGATGTGGTTAATAGGAAGTATATTTCCAAGCTTGACGAAACCATAGAAAATATCCCGCAAGGAATTACCACAGAAAAAGTTGTTTATTTTATTTAGCACTGTCTTACTACCCGGTCGAGTTATACGCTTATGTATTGATTATATTAGTGGTTTTAGGGTTGAGAAGATTATATTTATTGTAAGTGCACCCTCATTCGAGTATAGAGAGAGTTAAAAACCACCCTCAGTAAACCCTACTGAGATTCGAACCTCGATCTCCCCACCATTGGCAGTCTAGTCTACCGTGGAGATTAGCGCCTTAGACCATGCGGCCACCGAAGTAGGTGCACAGGAAAAGTTGCTTCTGAAGTTTGTGCTGAAGAAACTTATTTTCGAACATTTCTGTTATAATGCCTATTAACTTCAATCCTCAAACGTTTGTTGAAGGACTAATTAGTCCTCCTCTGGTAATATCACTGAAATAGTTAGCATCTCCGTCATGCCCGATTAAAAAATTTAATGGATTAACTGCATTCCAAACGAAAAGGCTCTTTGTAGTAAGCATAACCATAAATGTCCACAACTGAGGATTCTGAAATCATGTCATCTGTTAGTTAAATATCACTGATCACATCCACAAATTGTTCCCCTATTGTATGTTTTTCTATATGGGCCAAAACATTAGAAGAATGAACCACACAAGATTTCAAATCAAGTAAATTACTCGAGAAACAAACATCCCGCACATTAAAACAAACTGAACTAATCAGCAAATACCGCACGTGACTTTGTTGTCGACCGGCCTTAACGCAGTGTTGCCAAACTTCAGTATTCCGGCCTGTGACTAAAGACGGCTGTGGTTCACTCTACAATAGTTAGAGCTCAATGTGATCAATCTATAATGGTTACAGCTCAATGTGATCAGTCTATAATGGTTACAGCTCAATGTGATCAGTCTATAATGGTTACAGCTCAATGTGATCAGTCTATAATGGTTACAGTTAATGTGATCAGTCTATAATGGTTACAGTTAATGTGATCAGTCTATAATGGTTACAGTTAATGTGATCAGTCTATAATGGTTACAGTTAATGTGATCATATATAATGGTTACAGCTCAATGTGATCAGTCTATAATGGTTACAGTGAATGTGATCAATCTATAATGGTTACAGTTAATGTGATCAATCTATAGTGGTTACAGCTCAATGTGATCAATCTATAATGGTTACAGCTCAATGTGATCAGTCTATAATGGTTACAGCTCAATGTGATCAGTGTAAAAGGTTACAGCTCAATGTGATCAATCTATAATGGTTACAGTTAATGTGACCAGTCTATAATGGTTACAGTTAATGTGACTAAAGACGGCTGTGGTTCAGTCTACAATAGTTACAGTTCAATTTGATCAGTCTATAATGGTTACAGCTCAATGTGATCAGTCTATAACGGTTACAGCTCAATGTGATCAGTCTATAATGGTTACAGTTTAATGTGATCAGTCTATAATGGTTACAGTTAATGTGATCAGTCTATAATGGTTACAGTTAATGTGATCAGTCTATAATGGTTACAGCTCAATGTGATCAGTATATAATGGTTATAGTTCAATGTGATCAATCTATAATGGTTACAGTTAATGTGATCAGTCTATAATGGTTACAGCTCAATGTGATCAATCTATAATGGTTACAGCTCAATGTGATCAATCTATAATGGTTACAGCTCAATGTGATCAGTCTATAATGGTTACAGCTCAATGTGATCAGTCTATAATGGTTACAGCTCAATGTGATCAGTCTATAATGGTTACAGCTCAATGTGATCAGTCTATAATGATTACAGCTCAATGTGATCAGTCTATAATGGTTACAGCTCAATGTGATCACTCTATAATGGTTTCAGTTCAATGTGATCAATCCATAACAATCACAGTGGTTAGTCTACTAATTTGATTTGATTCATTGTTTAAGAAACTCAAAACTAATGAAAATCCGTGCAGTAAAAAAAAAGTTATCTTTAGCTTTTGTTCTTTGTAGTTTGAAACTCGCATTTTCCCTTCAATCTTCAGTCGAATAGTTCCTTCTAGCACGGTCTATTTATTTAACCTCCTTCCTTTCTAGTCCTATTTATTTTGTTCCTTAGTTTTTCTTTTCCTTGTTGCCCTCTCTTTTGAAGCAGTCTTTTGTTTTTCCTAGTTGCAAGCTACTCCTTCCTGCTTTCCTTTGCTTCTATTTTACCCCTAAGGAGGTGCGAGGAGGCGGGGGTTTCAGGGAGTAGTTCTCGCATTTTGTCGGCAAATAACGCGCTTTTTGCCACCAGCTTTTAGGATAAGTAAATGTTTTCTTTCTCCTTCAAAACTTTGACGTGTATTAGTTCTCGATAAATATCAGTGAGACGAATATTGCCGTTCTACCGAAGTGTGACTCCCTTGCTGCGTGGGGCCTATCAGAGACTGCCTGTTCGTTGGTCCATTCGTTGACAGGATATTTGGTTTTTGGCTGGTAACAGGTCTTTCATCGCTTCCGCATCTATAATTTGTGGATACAAATGAGACTAAGCCTCTGCTTACTTCAAGATTATGTGACTAAACTTGCAAGCTAGGATGAATAGTGACTGCTTCCATCTTTTTTATGTGGACAATCTTGCAGGTAATGATCACGTGAGAACCTTGTACGTAGTGGTCATGTGAGAATATTGCAGGTAATTATCACGTGAGAACCTTGTATGTAGTGGTCATGTGAGAACCTTGCATGTAAGATGATTGCCCACTTTGTGTTACCAGATAAGTGTCAGGACTGACTATGTAGGTGTGATCATAACATGTCATGCCTATACTATAACCACCAAGGAGGAGCTATGACGTCATGTCTATACTATAACAACAAAGGAGGAGCTATGACGTCATGTCTATACTATAACAACTAAGGAGGAGCTATGACGTCATGTCTATACTATAACAACAAAGGAGGAACTATGACGTCATGTCTATACTATAACAACTAAGGAGGAACTAGGACGACATGTCTATAATATAACAGCCAAGAAGGAACTAGGACGACATGTCTATAATATAACAACCAAGAAGGAACTAGGACGACATGTCTATAATATAACAACCAAGGAGGAACTATGACGACATGTCTATACTATAACAACCAAGAAGGAACTAGGACGACATGTCTATAATATAACAACCAAGGAGGAACTATGACGACATGTCTATACTATAACAACCAAGAAGGAACTAGGACGACATGTCTATAATATAACAACCAAGGAGGAACTATGACGACATGTCTATACTATAACAACCAAGAAGGAACTAGGACGACATGTCTATAATATAACAGCCAAGAAGGAACTATGACGACATGTCTATACTATAACAACCAAGAAGGAACTAGGACGACATGTCTATAATATAACAACCAAGGAGGAACTATGACGACATGTCTATACTATAACAACCAAGGAAGAACTTGGAAGTCACTGTACTTATAAACTCTAAAAAAACAAGCGTTAAAAAATTCACACCGAGACCCATATTGACGAGATTAAAATTTTGGAACAAGTCGAATGGAGGGAATATATCGTGGTTTTTCCACCAACCGTTTCTCAACAACAAAGAGACAGTTTTCTTACCTCTCAAGATAATGTTTCCTTTATAACGAAATTTCGTCCTTTCTTTTCCAATTTGTAACCTTTTCAATAATGGGATCTCATTTTCCTCCCAGATCCTTATGGCAGTGTTCTACCTCTGACAGGTTCGCTCCTCGGATTGCATTTGGGATGTCCATCTTGAGAGAGGGGGGAGAGGGACAAGAAGGATTCGAGTCGGGAGTAAAGGGTGCGAGGATCGACCGTAAGGGTTGAAATGAGATTACAAGGGTGGGAGTAGCTCTCTTGCTCAGCGTGGATATTGGTCATCTGGCAGACTTTGATCCGTCACAAGCCTGCACTGTTTATTACTGTTATTATTCTTTTTGGTTGATGACGTCTACTCACCTGGTTTGATATGTTACAATCGTGATGTCACGTCTCATCACCTGGTTTGATATGTTACATTCGTGATGTCACGTATCCTCACCTGGTTTGATATGTTACATTCGTGATGTCACGTTTCCTCACCTGGTTTGTTATGTTACATTCGTGATGTCACGTTCTCCTCACCTGGTTTGTTATGTTACATTCGTGATGTCACGTCTCATCACCTGGTTTGATATGTTACATTCGTGATGTCACGTCTCATCACCTGGTTTGTTATGTTACATTCGTGATGTCACGTCTCCTAACCTGGTTTGATATGTTACATTCGTGATGTCACGTCTCCTATACCTGGTTTGTTATGTTACATTCGTGATGTCACGTCTCATCACCTGGTTTGATATGTTACATTCGTGATGTCACGTCTCCTCACCTGGTTTGTTATGTAATATTTGTGATGTCACGTCTCCTCACCTGGTTTGTTATGTTACACTCGTGATGTCACGTCTCCTCACCTGGTTTGATACGTTACATTCGTGATGTCACGTCTCCTCTCCTGGTTTGATATGTTACATTCGTGATGTCACGTTTCCTCACCTGGTTTGTTATGTTACACTCATGATGTCACGTCTCCTCACCTGGTTTTTATATGGTACATTCGTGATGTCACGTTTTCTCACCTGGTTTGTTATGTTACACTCGTGATGTCACGTATCCTCACCTGGTTTGATACGTTACATTCGTGATGTCACGTCTCCTCACCTGGTTTGATATGTTACATTCGTGGCGTCATATTTCCTCACCTGGTTTGATATGTTACATTCGTGATGTCACGTCTCCTCACCTGGTTTGATATGGTACATTCGTGATGTCACGTCTCCTCACCTGGTTTGATATGGTACATTCGTGATGTCACGTTTTCTCACCTGGTTTGTTATGTTACACTCGTGATGTCACGTATCCTCACCTGGTTTGATACGTTACATTCGTGATGTCACGTTTTCTCACCTGGTTTGTTATGTTACACTCGTGATGTCACGTCTCCTCACCTGGTTTGATATTTTAAATTCGTGTTGTCACGTCTCCTCACGTGGTTTGATATGTTACATCCGTGATGTCACGTCTCCTCACCTGGTTTGATATGTTACATTCGTGACGTCACGTTTCCTCCTTGGTCCGGACGCGATTGAGACGTGTGTTTTTTGTACTACCCAAACTGAAAACACGAGCCGGACACGATAGAAGAGTTGATCACGTCGTGTCCCCGGCTGTACCGGCGACTGTCTGTACAAGTGAGATGGCTGCCAAGTTTGGATTCAAGCCAGGGAACTTTGGGAGCGCGCGCGGCGCGGTTCCTCTCATTAGAAGTTATTAACTTGAATCCGTCATTAAAACTTGCTCCCGAGTCCTGGGATAGTTTGAGTGGTTCAAGTACCCGGGGGAAGGGCCCCTTGTTTCTTAAAATGGATGAGACCAATTGGAGGAAACTTTGGGTAAGGGTAAGGTTAAACACAAGTCATCCCTGGGCTTCCAGTTGTCAAACTGATCATTAGGGGCGCAGCTAGCCACTGAACTATTCATTATAGGATTCTATTGTCGATGTATCACTCAATTTTAGATCTGTGCATGTTGATACTTGTCAATATGTCACTAAAATGTAATATTAATTACTGATAAATTCCCTATTCATAAATTTTAATTATTTTTTTCTGTCACATTATGACCATATTAAGAACTTTCATTTACTAACTTTTATTTACCAAAAGACTTAGGTTAAGATATATACTGTTTTAGTCTGGAAACTTTGATTGGTTGTACAGGGCTACCACTCACCTTGTAAAACGGGAAAACATAGGGAATTTCACACCAAAAACAAACTAGGGGATTGTTTGTGATTATTGAACATTAAACTGCAATATTTAAATATTAGACCTTTGCATGGAATAAAAAACGAAATGAAGAAATCATCACGATAAATATCTTATCCCTCCCCGCCCGCACCCCACACCTTTTCCTTCTCCTTGGGACATTGGGTGGCGTGGCACCTGCACATATCTCCCCACCAAGGTAATATTCCCCTGTTCTAAGCACTTCACATTAGACAATTTTATGAAAAATGAAGTTTCATTCATCTGTACTACTATCTAAATAAAGTGTTAGGAAAATTGAGGATTCCACCTGGAAAACTTGGAATATTCAAGGAATTTTGAATGAAGAAAATAGTGGCAACCCTGTAATAGAATTATTAAAATAGAATGGCATTAGTGCAGTTGGTACTATTTTGCCTTGCAATATTTCTTCTTTTTGTTTTATTTCACGTACTAAGTATAGTACATTCAAAGCTATTACAATGAACCTTGAACATAACCATTTTAATATACCTATACCGACTAGAAGTTCGTAAAAACACGTCTCGCGATATTTCTGTGTGTCTAGTTACAACATACTGGAACAGAGTTCTTTGCTCCCTAAGACTGAGAGGGATCCGAGTCAGTGTAATTTAATGATCACGATCAAATTAACGTCCACGTAATGGTTCTTTTTTCGTTTTTAAACCGAAACCATCACGACGGAGTTAACCTAATATTCGCCTACTCGGTTGTCCGTGGGAGAACTTTGACTCCACCTGAATGTTAGGCAAAGAGTAGGCCTACCACGTGTTCTAGTGAGCCATCATGTTACGAGCAACTTTAAAAGGGCTGGCTATTTAGTACCTTACTTCATTTGTTTGTTTATGGTATACAGACAACTTCTTCGGTATAGTTTGCCTGCGCCGGCTGTATCTTGTCGCTACTATTCACTCTCACAGGGCTGTGCGCCGGCAAGATGACACAGTAGGCGCACGGTCCTCTCAGTGTGAACTCAACTCAAAACGTCGCAGCCTCTTGTTTGACTCTTTTGTAGTCCAATAAACCCAAATCTCTGGGTTTAAATTAAGTGAACTTTTCAGGTTAAACGTGTATATGATAATTATTCTAATGGCCTAGGGATGAGGAAGGAAGCATTTTGTTTAGAAGTAATCTACCCTCATTTGCATGTAAGGGAAGTGGGAAGCCATTTAAGGAAAAACACCCTAAGTAGACCCGACCGGGGCTCCAACCCCCTATCTCCTCTTAATCAGCAGGCCAGTCTAACGCGAGAGTGACACCCTAGACCATCCGTCCATCGAAGCGGGTCTGTGAACATTACGTCACGTGCTCGTGATCTCTGCGTGAATGTGGACATCGGCGAGAAAGGTGTGTTCCTCGTAATCAGACTATATTACAGAGTCCCACCTACATTTTCCAATCAATTGAACACCCATCATACCCGGCGGGGAGGCCGGAAGCTAATTAAAGTTTACTTTTTATTTTGTCGAAATGAAAATAAAATGTGGGTAAAAAAAACAAACAAATGGAAAATAAGCTTCGTAAATGGATTGGAAATAACGAAAAAGTAATAATAATAAAAAAACTTGATTCACTGGTTCATCAACGATATTTTTATAGCATTGCACGAGTGAAGTTGGACTTATTTTATCGCATCTGTTTCTAGATTTTAATCTCGTATGGAAATAAATCATCTGGATTAATTATCATGAATAATTAACATTTTGACTGTAACAATTAACAAATAATGTATTTACTGACCTGTGTTTTATTGTCTACTGCAGCCAATTCTATGTCTATTTTTTTATCAGTTTTGTGCGTTTATTATAGTCTCGTAATAGAGCGACAATGTGGCAACAGTGTATGTGTAGGATAGTAGCGAACAGTGTATGATGGTAAGGGGTGCTAACCAAACAATGTGTCAAGGCTGGGACTGCTAACCAAACAATGTATAAAGTATGGAACTGCTAACCAAACAATGTATAAAGTCTGTAACTGCTAACCAAACAATGTATAAAGGCTGTGACTGCTAACCAAACAATGTATAAAGGCTGTAACTGCTAACCAAACAACGTATAAATACTGGAACTGCTAACCAAACAATATATCAAGGCCGGGACTGCTAACTAAACAATGTATAAAAGCCGGAACTGCTAACCAAACAATGTATAAAAGCCGGAAATGCTAACCAAACAATGTATAAAGGCCGGAACTGCTAACCAAACACTGTATAAAGGCTGGGACTGCTAACCAAACAATGTATAAAGGCTGTAACTGCTAACCAAACAATGTATCGAGGCTGGGACTGCTAACCAAACACTGTATAAAGGCTGGGACTGCTAACCAAATAGTGCACATTGAGAGGGATCGCTAACTGAACCTGTGAGTTGTTTATTCAGCTCCAGATGTGAGTGGATGCCAACCCTCCATTCTACCTGATGACACAGAGCTGTGTCCCACTAGGAAGAGCTAGAGTTATACACACACGTCCCCATTCTGCCAGTCATGGAAGGGAAAAGAGAATTGATTGAGTGGAAGAATGAATGACATGAGCCGCCAACATGAAGTGTAACCGATACTATCATACATCAACAAAAACTACCCCTGCCACCAGATTACACAAATAGCAACACGTGCTGTTGCTTCTGCTGTTGCTACAAATCCGATCAGTCGGGAATTAATTTTTTTTTTCTCCCAAATCTCCTCTCGTGACGGCTGAATGAAATTGAGTCAGTTCCCCCCC